>JBAMBD010000671.1:0-137705 GCA_037043625.1 Drosophila melanocephala
CCATTTCAGCAAGAACGTGAGGACTAATACTATACAAAGTTCATTCAAAATTGATCGAAGTTTCAATTGGAGATTCACATTTTTGTGGATATTTGAGGCATTTTACACAAGATCTAATTTAGATACAGAGAAATTATGTATTTGTTGAAGATCACACCTGGCTTTCAATACTTGATCAAATGGAGAAATGAGAACATGAATGTCATTTGTTATGTAGTTCTTAATTGAGTCCTAAATGTCATCATCAGATGTTAATGTTTGCTTCTCCTCTCAAGTGGACGAGAAAGGCCAAAAGTAATATTATTATGCTCATAAGTTAGAGATGGTTTACATTCAAATGGTTTTTTTTGTTGCTGATTCAGATCTTAATTAGTTCGTTTCAAAAATTGCAGGGTTTGCAGTCGATTTTAATTTTTTTTAATTTTTGGCTCTTTCCCTTTTTTGTTTGATGATTATTGAAATTTAAGTATCAATGCATTTTGATTGACGCTTGTCCTCTTGGCATTGGCTCTTATTCTAGCTATCGGTCTCATCATATCGAAGAAATCAATATCCTTCGTCTGATAGTGCCAATTACTTTGAATTCATATCGGCATGAAATTTTGAAGATGAAGCAACATTCCTAGTGGGTTTTAATCATGATTCAATGATAAATGGTTTATTTGACATCTTTCCATATTCGCTTGTATCATCCGCATGGATAAAGTCAAAGTTCCTTCCTTTCATGACAACATCATTTATTTAGACTTTCTCTCGTAAGGTTGTACCTTAAAACCCTTCTGAATCGTTCTATATTAAGCTATCATCCGCTGATATTTATGAAGTAGTGCCTTCGAACTTCTCTCTTGATTTAGAAATCTAGCTTCCTATTCAAACCTACAAGATATTCCAAGCAAAGCCTCAAATAAAAATGTAAATGAGCAATCTTTGTCCTTGGAAAGTTCCAATGCATAAAAATTTATAGAAGAAAAGTTCGATTCCATACAACTAAAACTTTTTAAACATTTTCACTGAAGATGTCTTCCTTTCTATGAGGAGAGTTATAATTGAAAGTCCAGCCGAAGACAAAGCAATAGTAATTTTTTGTCTGCTGCCTTTGCAGATAATGCAAAAAAAATTCATCATTTAAAAATAATGATGAAGTGGATCTGAGTTCAATCCTCAAAGGGATAGATCTTTAGATAAATTTAATAAGTCCTGATATAAAAGAAAATTGAAGAAGAATTCTTGAAATAAACGTAGGAAATATACAATTTTTATCAGATCAATTGAAGATGGAATCCTGAATTTGAAACCTGAAAAACTAAGGTTCTCGAAGTATATTCACAAAAGAAAAAGTTACTAATATAGACATAATGGGCGACAATCTAATTTCCAAATGATTGTACAAAAGATTAGACATTTTAGTGAGTTATAAACTTAACTTCAGGTCCTTGGGCCTGAATACTGACAATATTAATGATTTATATTTGAATGATTCAAATTTATTCACTTTGCTCTTAATCAATCAATAATAATTAAACCCAAATGGGTATGTTCTGAGGTTCTAAAATTGTTCTTTAAGGAAAAACTTAATATAAAAAAAATCGTGAAGCCGCGATTCAGGTATCTCTCTCTGGTTGAGTATCAAACTCGGTCCAAAATAGGATCGCCTAAATAGATGTATCCAATAAATGGCTTCTTAATTCGAATCTATAATTTTAATACAAGTCTTAAAAAGTAAGCAAGATTTTGAAGGTCGGAAAGCTGGGGAATTCTCCCGGTGCAGCTCTATATTGACATTTGATATTAAAGGCATTTATAGCAAATCTAATCAGCCAATCATGCACAGTAATTACATATGGTCTGAGATTGTTTTTCCACAATCGAAGAAGGAAATGGCATCAGATAAAAGAGTCTTATCAATGGATATTTCGTCTACAAAGAGTTTATCTCAGGTTCGGGACGAGGGCTTGTAATGGGATGCGGAAAAGGCTCTGGATCGACATCTTATGTCATAGAATCCAATTCCCACAGTATCATGACACTTAGAATAATAATTAATCATAGATCATCCAATCAATTAAAGAAAAGTTACTTATGTTGTGATTATTTTTAATAGGTATTAAACTAAAACAGACAGTCTCTTAATTGGAGACTAGAATAATACACTGGAAATGATGTAAAAAAATCTTAAGGAAAGATATCAGAGTTCATGGTAAACGCAAAAGAACTAAGAGGTCAATCGATTTCCTTATGAGTTACAATGAATAGTTTATTTCTAGTCAGAAAGTGAGATAAATTGGTGTATCGCTGACAATTTATCTGTTGAGATCAAGTTAAATTTGAATTACCATGAAATATGGTTCAGAATATATTTAATTCCGGATCGTAAGAAATTTTTGAATCCTGAAATGTCTGGCAAAAATAAAATTCTGAAAAGAATAGATTTGAAAATTTATCTCTGCAGAATAATTTTCATCAGAAATTAGATGCCAAATTAGCTGAGCTAGGTATCAATGTAAATCTATGCAAAGCAGATAAGGGATTTACCTAATAAGATAATGAGAGCAACTAATCTTAGAAAACAGATTGATAAAGTTGTTAAAAAGGACTTAAAGTCCTTATCACTAGAAATAATAGACAAACTTATAAAATTGTGTCAAAAAGATATTAAATATCTTCAAAACAATGATTTCAGAAACTCCTGGAAATTTATTAAGACATGTTCAAATCATACGAAGTCAAAATTCGTGTCAGTCAGGTTTACAAATTTGGCACCAAAACAACTGGATGTGAAGAAGATTAAAGGCCCAAAATCTGGGCCAATAATTTTAAAAATCTTAGTAATTACAGAAATAATGAATATCACTTCTGAGAGTCCTATGAATTGAATAGAGATCAAGAATGTTCTCGAATCCATGAGAACTGATAAACCATCTGGGGATGATAACTCCCTGGTGAACTTTACAAATTTTTAAAAAATCAGTCTATTGTCAAAGAGTATTCTAAAGATATTCGATGGCATTTGCACCGGAACAGAGTTTCCAGCTGAATAGTGAGATTGTACAACATTCCCATTCATAAAAGTGGCAATCGTTTTGACACCAATAATTATACGGAAATTTCTCTTGTCAATACGCTATTAAAAGTAATAACAAAAAGTCTAGCAGAGAGATTACAACAAATCTCCTTAGATAATAAGCTCTTGAGAAGAGAGCGAATTGGGTTCATCCATGGAGAAGAGGGGCGAAACAACTGGAAGAATTGCTAGAATGCTGCAGGAAGAGGCAAATTATAAACCACAACACAATTCTAGTGTTCCTTGAGCTAGAAAGTCATATTATATAGTGACTCATTCAAGACTGTTTATCAAGTTGAAATTTTTGGCCTTATCCATAATATTGTCATAATTGATCAATAGCAACGATAGAATTAAAAATGATTATGTATCTAATCTTATTTATTAAACTTATAACGAATCATTGGATTTAAGATGTTAATATCAAATCACATTTAATAAATAATGTCTTTGTAAAATAATGTCTTTTTTAATGTCGATACATATATTGTTTGGTAGTAAACCCCGACAACTTTATGGCATAGATTTGAAAATTGTGTTCAAATACGAATGATTGGAATAGTTAATAATTACGTGGTCCCGTACTGTGACATAGATCAGAAGTAAAAAATTTTCGTCTTTCACCGACACAGATTCTGAATTGTGTGTTCTCACCAATAAGAGAATATTGAAGTTTCAAACGAACTATCGAATATAAATTTTAAATGTTGTATTGGCTTGGTCCTGAAAAGTCATAATTGACAATTACTGCATATAAATAAAACTTAGGCTATCTTTAGAGGAATTTTCCAAAAATTTGAAGCTACCCTTGCTCAAATATTTCTAGAAATTTAACAATAATCTATAAAGCACGTTTCTTGAACCAACCAACGCCCAGAAATCATTAAATCTTTGAAATGAATGAACATTGTAAATTGAACCAACAAAGTAAATCATTTCTCGTCCAAACTCCTCAGTCAGACTCTAAATATAATTGATGGTAGAATAAAACACATAGAATCTTCAGCCAAATGTGAATGATATTTTACAGCTTGAAATAATTCTTTCTTGTTAATTAAATTGATTGATGAGTATTATTGAATTATATTGAGTCTTTTGGTTCTTTAAGAAGATATAACAACAAATATATGCTATATTTTGGCTCTCTGATAAATTCCCGGTATTTTTTTATTTATGTTCTTTTATAAATAAAATCTCTCTTTGTTTCCCGCCTTTTCCCCTTTATTTTCTTTGTATTTCTCGCTTGATTATGATTATATTTAAAATGTATTTGAATTAAATCCCCATGCAAAATGCTATCTTTTCATTCATGAAATCAATCACAAGAAGAATGTTCCCTAAAGATTTGACGAAAGAATACACTGAGATTATTGATTTACTTAGAAGAGTCACATCGCTAGACATGGCCAACCTAGATGAAATACACGAGGCCCTAAAGAAATGTGTTTCCAAGGAAAACCTTGGGCTCTTAAGCACCAAATTTGCGTTCTTAGATGAGGCCATCAGAAATAGAAACAGAATCAAGGAGGACTTAAGAATCAAATATGAAAACAAGAATACTAAAATAGATGAAGACCAAAATGATAATGCGGTTAGAAAGATCAAAAAAGAAACCATTTCATCAATTAAGAGGCTAAGATTAGATGATCTCCAGAGTCTTTGCAAAGGAGTATCTGGGTTCAAAAGGGCCATGTTGGTTTCAGAAGCAGTAGAAGCTTTGGTTCAACCGAAAGATGGCAACCCTAGCAAACAAAGAACTCCCATGCCAGGTCTAGAGGATCTGAAAGATTATTACGAAAGGCATTTAGATCACGAGGAAATAGAAACAAAGAAACAAGAAAGATGGAATTCATCATTTTACAAAACTAAGGCCAGATTTTCAAGAGAAAATTCAGACCGATTCATCAGTCAAGCCTGGCATGAGCAGAGGGATGGGGCTGTATCCTTCTCATGACCAGTGTAGCTTAGATGAATCTTTGGCGTATTATAGGAAGCTAAAAGATAATAGTACAAAAAGGAGATTGGAGGCTGAATTTGATAATCCCATGAGCAAGATGCCAAGGATCGAGTCTTTTTTAAGAAGGACGAAAATTTTCCACTATAATAACTCAAATGAAGCTGAACGAATTGCAAGTTCTGATTTCAGAAAACATTTTGTTCAGCAGGGCACATTTGAGTCTACTAATAGTGCATTATCGATTCCACAAGAGATTCAAACGCCTGTTGTTTTTTCAAGAAGTAATCATTGGAATGTACCGAATCCTGAGCAGATGGTCGGTAATCCATTCTTGTGGCCAAATAGTTTCAATGAAATTGCCATAAACGGGACTGTTCTACAACAGTACCATGTTCAGCAGATAGACTGCAGCTTCCCGTGCCATCTGGCACAAGATTATTCTCCGCCTGCACCCCTGTATAATCCAATCAATGTTACTGATTGCGGTGTGGGCGAGCCTTCCCAGAGTGTTCCGTCAACAAATTCCAATGCATTTATACCTTGTGGTATAAATACGGATCTGCAAAATCCATCTTTTGATGATGATTTGTACGATACCGGCATTGAGGATGAGTTTGATGAAGACTCAAGTTCAGAATCTGATCTTGGTTTCCCAGATGATGCTTTTGAGAGTTTTTTTTCGTCTGGTCATTTCAATGCGAATCCGCAAGATTCCAATGATGACGGGATGCCGAGTCTTTCACACTTTGAACTTCGGACGCTCTTCTTTTATTATCCAAATGAAGAAGCAGATGAGACCGATAGAGTCTATCAGTCCGATTCGGTGTCTACGGGTGAGATCCCAGCTGTGGATCGGGGGTTTGATCAAGGTTACTTGTCAGAGTCTTCTGAAAGCAGTAATATAATCGGACCCTTGAATTCTGATGTTTATGACTGTCCACAGTCTCCTGTTATTAACTCGGAATCCGTTTTGGATCGGGTCTGTTTTAATGGACAATCATTACTTCAGAAGTTTGAAGCTCTGAATCTCTTCTCTCGCAATGGTTTGATGCAGGAACAGGATGGTGATGATCTTGATTCAGAAGAAGCAATTGATTCATAATAAATAATTCCTAAAAATATTTACTTTTCGATTTTTGTCATTTAATTTTTCAATTTATATAATTTATTTGTTGCTAAATGGGTAATTGTTATTGATTATAGCCAACTCACATTCTCGACAGCATTCGTATACATCTTGGATTTTCTCTGCTAGCAGCTCTGATTATTTGTTTTGGCATATCCGTATAATATCTTGGAGTCTGAACAATGAAAACAAGAAAAATAAGTGCATTTCCTTTAAATAAGAAATCACCCAAGCTGCTTCGAGATTTTCCATTTTAATAAAGAACTCGTCGAATATCTTTATAATAAATTATGGTAGTCAAATGATTTGTCTTTTTACAATTACTCACTAACAACCGGTTGTGCTCCACTAGATTAGCTCAACATCTTGGTTCACTTATTTCATTCATTCCCAGTTTCTGAGATAATTATGTTTATATTCTAGTTAAATTAACTTGATTATAAAGGTTAATTGAATAACATGATTAATGTAATTATAAGATGCCAATTTTGTGATATATTAAAAACAAGTACTTTTACATCCCTATTCGTTAATCTTTAATTCTACTACGACACCATCTATTGACTTTGTATTAATTTCAATCCCACGTCATTGTCTTAAAACAAATATAAGAGAAGATACATTTTATTAATTTAAATTCGAGACTATTCCATAGAAGAAATAGGAGTGCGTATTAGCCGAGAGAAGCCATTGCTGTGGATTGAGTAAATTTTTGAATATATGTTGAGAAAGGTTAATTTCATTGCTCAGATTGTCCGAGAATAATGATTGGTGCCAAAGAAGTAAAATCCCTAATGGTTTGACACAGTATTAGTCGATAGTAATTGCTACGGCAGATATAAAATCCTACTCACGGGTTCAATTATATTTTTCAAAAGGATTGCCTCGTTATCTTTATGAATATTACAGTTTTATCCTGATCCGAGATGTCACTACACTAAAGGAAAAAATAATAGTGCTATGTTTTGATATAATATGCATCTTATATATACTGCTGAAATTTGTGATTTCGATTAAGAATCTGGCTAGCTCTGTCTTAACTCCTTGAAAAATTTTTAAATGTAATTTAAATTAAAATAAGGATGATTGTAGACTTAGTTTGTTGTAATACGGATCTGTTATTGGGAGATAGAGAGACAACGATGGTGTTGGAAGTTTGCGATACATTGTAGTCTTACCCAAATTTATTGGAATATAAGATAGTGGAAAAGTTTAAATGGGTACGAAGCCATTGGAGCTTGAGTAGAAAAATATTTGATGCTCCCAATTATTTGAGGACGCTAGGATATGATTGAATGGACTATTATGAATATAGAATGGTCCCTTGTGTTTTTTTTGATTTTGGTTTGGCCAAGATTTCTTCATCCTAGTAGGATATGTTTTGGACAATAAGATTTCCATCAATAACTCATTTTCAATAAAATCATAGTGAAAAAAAATTGTTGAAATTAAGAAAAAAACTTGGAATTGGTATATTTATATTTATGGCGAAACATGTTTGAGCATTCAATCGTAGCATCCAAAATTATTAATTCAAAAAACAAGAATAGGTTCAATCCTCAAAATGAATTTTTTAAAGTCTTTTTTTATTGTTATGTATAACTAGGATCTAAAATATTTATAATACGCTATTATAAGATATTCTTTATTGATTTCATAATACAACATGATAGACCAGATATCTTCTTACATGATAAAAATAAAAATGAAATAACTCTGATTGAGGTTTGAATTACCAATCCTGACCTATTAACTCAAGTTGAAAATGAAAAAACTAGAAAATACGATTTAATAGCAAATGAGTTATCATTTATTTACAGTGCAAAGTGAATATAATTCCATGCGTAATGACCTGGGAAGGGCTGGTAACGAAATACCACAACAAGTATAGTAAAGAGATTGGAATTGAGCCTAAAGTCGAAGCGTACATTTAGTCTATTGTACTCAAAGAGACTTTGGTGTCTGTTTCATTTGAAAAACGACGGGCGTCGAAGAGGCGGATAACCATGTGAATCTTGAGAAATTGGTACTCAGATCATCGGATGTAGATAAGAGACTTGACACGAAATCAATCTGAGAGTAACTATTAGATTGCCCATGAAATAAATTATTTCATCAGTCTAAGTGTTTTAACCAATTTAATTAGATTAGACAGCATCGACGTATTATCACACTAAATCAATCTTTTAGTTAAGTTGTTTAAAATAAGAATAAACTAGTGCTAAAATTAATATTACCATTGAGAATGTCATTACCCTAGATGTAAAGCTCCATTCACCAAAAAAACTCCTCTGCTCAACTTGTTGAGTCTTATTATCACTGGGGATAGGATCTGTAAAATTTTTGTTTGATCTTTCTTTATGCAATCCCTGATTGCTTGCATTAAAACTAAATTTCGAAGGCAACCAAAATTCTCCTTTTTGGCTTGAGTCCTCTTCATATAAATTAAAACAATTTTCTTGTGGCAATACGTTGTTAACAATCTTACTCTTCATCTCTGTATAACACTTTTCTATTTCCTGACAAAAGGCAGATTTATCATGAATCAATAGCATCGCTATTCTTAATAATAGTGACTCAAAGCAGGAAACAAATATCAATTTTTGATTGGGATCTTCCAAAATTTTGCGTGCATTCTGATCAGCCACATATCTATTCAAAGTCAGAATCACTAGACCAAGTTCCTTGAAAAATCAAACATGGACAGAATTTCTGACACTATTGATTCGGAAACCTTCATTTCCTCTTTCAAGTGGGAAGCTAACAAAGAAATACTATCGTTCAAAAACCCAATCATCTCGTTTTCAGAATCCGGTGACACACAATTGGACTGAGAAGAACAATTCTCGATGTCCATGCTGAATCTAGCAAGAAGAAATGAAATGAAAGACAATGTTGATTCTTGACCCAGAGAAGGCAAAATTAACTTACATTTATAATGAATTAAATACATAAAAAATGAAAAGGGATGTATCTTCGCGTTTTGTTTATGGGTTAAAGTAAATGTGAAAGCGTCAAAAATCGAGGTTAAGATGGAATAATAAGCCAGTTTCTGAAATTTTTTCTCGCCAGATGTAAGATTTTCGAGCATTTGATGCGATTCAGAAAGGAATTGATTTGTAAGATAATCTTCAGATTTCAAATGAGCAACTAAATTTATGATAATGGCATCCCAGTCCCGAATGATTAGATTTTTTATGGTTTTACATTTAAGTTCTTGATCGCAAGGAAGAGCGTATAAATCTCCAATATATTTAGAAATTCTTAATTTAAGATTATCTTCTTTCCCAATGGGATTTGAGGATTGAATCGGAAATGAGTTCCTCATGTTTAAAGAGCTGCAGCACGATCTTTCTTCTTCTCTTAATGACATTATACAAAAGCATAAATTGTATAAATGGAAATTTAATTTCATTGGGCTAAAAAAAAAGATAATTGAAATTGAAAATCTTTGATAAAAAAAAAAACGAAATTCATTCAACTAGAAGCGCCTGTGCCTCTATAGGAGGAAATTTTAAACCTCCTACTGAGGTCCTGGGCACTTAGAACAAATCCTAAGCTCACTCTTTCGAGCTTCGGGCAAGCACCTTTTTTATCCATGCTGCTCCCGCATGTAAACCATCCGCCCCACCACTCCTTTTTTTAGTTTCTTTTATGAGGAGGTTGTGATGTTCTGATATAAACTGCTATTGGTTTTACACACATAAGTGTGTTACTTGTCCGGGCAACCACGAAAAGGCTACAGTCATCCGTCTTACGACAGTTTCTGCCTAGAAAATCTTTGATCAACTTCCAAAGTATTCAGGAATTTAATAAAAATTTTAACATCTTCATACTGTCTTGCGGTATAGTAAACACTTTGTAGTGCTGAAAATTGGTGCTCCCATTAGAGATTGGAAATCTCTTTCTTAACTCCTTGTGAAAAATTTTATGAATTTGAAAAATAAGGAAGACAGCAGGCTGCAGTTCTTTGTAAAACAAGTCTGCAGCCACTATTTAGGAGATAGAGGTGTAATGTTTACAACACATGGGAGTCCTGTGTGACTTTTGGTTTCAAAATTACAGATGGTTCAAGAAAGCGTTTATTTATGGAATGGGCGCAAGGCCATTGCACTTTGGGTATAAAACATATATGTTGTTCTTAGTTATTGAAACCAGCCAGAGTATGATAGGGCCTAGCCCTGAATTTAGAGGTATCCGTTGAGTGCTTTTCCGATCTTGCCTGGGCCAAGTTTCCTCCATCCCTCCTGGTGGAGTTTTTAGCAACCCGTTTGACAATAAGATTTTCACCGATCACTATATAACAATATAGTGAAATAAATTTCTTTTTTTTTAATAAAAATTTTAAGAGACTTAAAACTTGAGTTGACAAATTTTAAAATAAATAGATAATAACACAAATAATCTGATGGTTTGATTATTATTTATGATTTGATCCATGAGAATAATTAGATGTAAATAATGTATTTCCACCATGATGAAAAATTAATTTTCTAAAAAAAAATCAAGGGATTCACCCTGAACAGTCTGATTCACTCATCTGATATTTTTGACTACTTACAAATTAAGAATTTATTTAATAGATAATCTAATAGTTACTCTTTGATTGATTCCGTGTCAAGTCTCTTGTCTACACCCGATGATCTTATAACTAACTGCTCAAGACTCACATGGCTGTCTGCCTCTTCGATGCCCGTCATCTTTCAAATGAAACAGATTCTTTGACTACTTAAACTGATATTTAATTATATTTAAATTTTGAACTAGAAACTTGAAAAGAATTCAACCATATATATTGTCATAGAAGCTAAAATGGCTTGATTTCGTGCTAAACACATTGATTTACCGTCCATAATTTTATGATCAAAAATTATTGCAAATTGATTAAATTTGATGGCTTGATTTAAAGCATTATTCAAATTAAAAAGCTTTTTTTCTTTAAACCATCTAAATGTATTTATTGTCGTAATAGTCAACTCACGATATGCTTGTGTCCTTATAAATGATGATTGTTTTTTTTTAATATAATCTAGAAAAGATAAATAAATATGGCAATGTTTGAAAGATCCGATTATGGTAATACCAATTAATTTTTTTTTAATGATGTAAATTAAATCAATAACAGATGGATAAGCAAGAATTTTCATGCAATTAAGACTAAAGATCATGAAAGAATCCTAAATTAAACAAATGTGATATAAAGAGAAAGATCTATTTGTTTCTATATAGCTTACAAATATGTAACAAGTAAATAAGGATAATATTGAAAAACGGAATGTAAAATAAGCTGGTTTAAATGATAGAGATTCTTTAGATTTCAAATGGTTTTAATATAAAATTCTGTTAAAAATTTTATTGAATCCCGCATTCATTAAAAAAAAAAAAAACGAAACAACTAGAAGCGCCTGTGCCTCTATAGGAGGAAATTTTAAACCTCCTACTGAGGTCCTGGGTACTTGGAACAAATCCTAAGCCCACTCTTTCCAGCTTCGGGCAAGCCCTTTTTTATCCATGCCGCTCACGCACACACACGCATGCATTCATCCGGCCCCACCTCCCCTTTTTTCGGGTTTTTCTTTTTATGAGGAGGCTGTGACGTTCTGATATAAACTGTTATTAGTTTCACACACATAAGTGTGTTACTTATCTGGCAACCACGAAAAGGCTACAGTCATCCGCTCGACAGATTCTGCCCAGTCCCGCATTCATTAAAATCCTAAGTGTTCAATTATATTTATAAAGTAATGAAACGACAAATCATATGATTTATTTTTAGTCGAAGTTTTAATCTATCGATAATATCGGTAAGATTTTGTCACCTTTACTCAATATTATAACTCTGCTATAACAATTATTATATCCAGATAAAGAATTTATTTCATGGGCAATCTAATAGTTATTCTTTGATTGATTCCGTGTCGATTCTCTTATCTATGCCCGCTGATCTAAGCACTAACTACTCAAGACTCACATGGTTGTTCGCCTCTTCAATACTTCGTCGTCTTTCAAATGAAATAGACTCCAGATTCTTCTTGAGTACAATAGACTGGATGTATGCTTCGACTTTTTGCACAATTCCTATCTATTTATAATTTTTGTTGTGGTATTTCGTTACCAGCCCTTTCCATGTCATTACGTATGGAATTATGTTTACCTTGCACTTGTAAATCAATGATGAGTCATTTGCTATTAAATCATATTTTCTAGTTTTTTCATTTTCAACTTGAGTTAATAGATCGATATTGGTGATTCCAACCTCAGTCAAAGTTATTTCATTTTTCTTTTTATCATGTAAGAAGATATCTGGTCTGTCATGTTTTAATTCTTGTATCTACTCGAGTCTCACATTTTCATTTGTTACAACTTCTTGTCTTCTTAATTCCGAATCTCCTACACAGTGATAAATGTATGCACCTTGACACTTCATTATGCCATCTCGTTCAATCATGATCTAGCATACGGTCGCATTAGCAAGATGATCCACTGTTTTTGGCACAGCTTCGCAATGTGCGCATCTGACTTTTTCTCCAAAAAATACATTTCTATCCTGAACTTTCCTTCATTAAAGTGCCTTCATCTATTGCCTTCATATTTCCTTTGATAAGCCACACTGAAGAATCTTTAATGGAGACAAGTTCATGATCACAGACCCTAAACAACCTTTCGTGTAGTTGTTTGCTTATAATGTTGGTCATTAGGGATTTAATCTGGGATTCATAAAGAGGTTCCTTGGTAATCTCGTCTTCTGTATTATACTTCAGTTTCAAATATTTTTCAATAGTGGAGAGATGTGTCTTATTGTCTTCTTCAACCTTACTTATGGCGTTACGTCTTTAAGACATATTTCTTGATTTTTCCAGGCAATTCTTTAATTGAAGGAGCATACTCTCACTCTTATGTACAATATTGGACATTCCTCTTCCCATCATGGCTCTTGGCAAATACAGCCTTTCTTTGTTTGCTGGCTGCAAGTGGACTTTGTATTCGATTAATACTTTCCTAGTGGATTCATCGAGTTTGAAATATTCTTCTGATTCAAGCTTTAGTACTCCTACATGGTAGTTAATCACAGACACTGCATGCTCATTTATCGCTTTGAATAAATTCTTTGCATTCAGTTTGCTTTCACACAAATTCTTTACTCTTTTTAAAATTTCATTTCTTACCTTTTCAAAAGAATCTTTGAATATTGTGCTACTAGCCGTCTCAATAATTCCTAGATACTTGTACCTCACTTTACCTTCCAAAAGCGTAGCATCTATTTATCTCCATACACCTATATATATTTATTGCTTTATCTTTATCATTTCAATAAATATTTTGGTTGAATATCTTTTAAAAAGTAGTTTGTTTTCGCTATATTTATGTAACCGTTAAATGATCTTTGAAAATCTTGTTGTCAAATAGGTTGCTATAAACTCCACCTTAGATGAAGAAATATTCACTAGAAAATATTGGACCAACACTCAACGGATCACTGTGGATTCGAACAAGTCATGCTGACCTTCCATAACTAGAAGCACCATATATATTTTAACCAAAAGTGGAATGGATTTGTGTCTGTTCCATATACAACCATTCTAAAGAACAACCGAAATTTGAAAACCAAACGCTACACAAGACTCCTAAGTCTTGTCAATACTCAAGTACAAGAGTTTCATCTCACCTCCTAAGTAGTGGCTTCAGACTTGTTTTACAGATAACTGCAGTCTTCCTTATTTTTATAACTCATAAAAATTAACAAGGGGTTAAGAAAGAGATTGCCAATCTCTTAATGGGTGCACCAAGTTTCCGCACTATAAAATGCATATTGTGCCGCAAGACAATATGAAGGTGCTTTCCTTTCTTGTAGTAGTTTAGTGTCATCTTAGGCAGATTACAGTACCTTACATTGAAATTTTGATTCAGATATAAAGAATAATATTGCAAAAACTGAAATATATTTACTGACCGTATTCATGCGATATTAAGGGATGTGCCCTGTTTGTTGAAAACCTTAATATGACTGAGAACTTAAAAATTTATATATCCCCAAAATTATAAAAAGCCCATTCATTATTATGAATCAATGTAAAGATTTTATTTCATTACTATGTAATAAGTTATTCATTTTTAATTTCAAGTTAATTAATAATTCTTGGGGGACAAATATTCTATCTTGAAAGTTAAGTTATCCTAGGATCTACATATAAACTTAGTATGCAGTCTATTGATGATTCATATTCAAATTAGATTGTTGAGAGTATTTGAAAAAACCAAATCATAATAAAAAAATCTGATGATTTAGATCAGCCTTTAGACAAATGATTGAGTTTGATATAATTAAATGTTTAATGAAATACAAGTATATATGCAAGGAATCCGCAAATAAAAGGTGGATTAAACTCAATTGGCTTTAAATAAATATAAAATTATCATAATAGAACGTGTGAGTCTTGAGAAGTTAGTGCACAGATCCTCGGGTGTAGGTAAGAGACTTGACATGGAATCGATCAAAGAGTAGTTAATAATTAATATATTACCAATTAGATAAATTTGAAAAACACCTAACTAGTACCAATACAGAAAAAATTATAATATATGAAAGTGAATTATTGATCGTATAAGGTATGTATATTCGATCCATTGAACTTAAACGAACAGTAACCTGTGGTATTAAATTTCTTTTACTTCAAATTTTTTATTAAAAAAATCTATAATACAATAATAGCTTTCACTAATTGGCGGTAGGCTAATAAATTTGACATTTTCTACTTCTACAACACTTGGAAATGTCTTTTGTGAAATTATGAAATAATTCGGAAATTCAGATATATTATAATTACAATCAAAAAACGGATTCAAAGATCCTTGAGACAAAAAAGATTTCAAAAACGAGCTTAAAAAATTTCCATTAAAAAAAATCCCTGATTTTTTGTTCTTAAATAAATTATCACTTAAAAATCCAATTTGAGCATCTTGAAATTCTAAAATGAATGGGTTGGTGATTTCTTGCTTGACCCCTGATAAAAAGCTTTCATTGGTTATGATGATGTTGTCCTCTTTAATAACTTTTTTTAAGTTTACCTGTGCATTAGATGCTATAATCAATATGTCAGGGTTTTCTATTCTTATGATTTTGTTAACTATTTCATATTCGTCTAAAAAAGAGCCAATCGCACAAATCTTGTTCTTATTTTCTCTTAAAAACCCATTTTTTGAATTGAATTGTTTGAAATCAGGTAAAATAAAATCAGTTACAAAAAATTTTACTGAATTGTCTTCGCCCTCACTAAAAATACTTTTACTTCCTTTTAAAGATATAAACATCCCTTCAAATAAAAACAATTGCTTTTCCAGTTGAAATTCCACTTCTATGATATCATTTTCATCTTCTAAAACGTAATTTCCTTTTTTATCCTTGTAAACAATCCCGAAAATGAAACATTCTACATTTTCCTGTAAAAATGGAATGCTGCAAATTTGATGCAAATTTTTATTTTTGAAATCAAAGAAATCCTCGTTTATATTTTTTTCCAGGAATTTAAACGGTTTTATTAAAAATGAATTTGAATTTTCTTGACTTTTGCTGAATATTTCATCAATCATTTTTATTTCTAATTGTGATGAATTAAATTTCTGTTTGAATGTAAGGAAGAAGGAATCTAACATTTCCATGCTTATAATGTGTTCTTCTAGTTTTTTTAAGGCGTCTTTTTGTATTAAAATTCCATTTTTTACAGTGAACAACTGTAAAATCTCTTTCTTCATAGGGGATTCAATTAGTCCGACTACATCAAGAATAAAAAATAAGAAGACAAAATTTAGTAAAAGAAATAAATATCAATGCTTGGTTATGTTCCTAAGGGAGGCTCAAGAACATCTTCAGCAGCAAAAACCATACTCAATGAATTTAAACTCATAGAGATCATGTTTGTCTACTGGAAATTAATTAAAAAACAAAATGGAATTAGATTAATTAAGATTACCTCTGAATACCTTATACAATAAACATACACAATTTATACATACCAAAATATGGTAAATGTTTGGATGTTAATTTACCGAAGACTTCCCTGTTGTTTGTTTAATAATTATATTAGTTGTTCTCTATTGAACCTTTTATATTTTTTGACTTCCTCTTTTGCAGATTATTTTGCTGTATCCTTCTTTAACTTTGAAAGAACCCATTAAAAAACTGAGAAATGAATTTTTAGGCATTTGAGTTGTCTGCAAATAAGATTTTGGTGAATGTTTGTGTGTTTGTAGTCAACCATTGCAAACATCCTTCCTTGAAAATATTTTCAAATTGATTTTTTTAATTTCAGATTACAAATTTTTCTATCGAAATTCAACATGAAAAAATAATAGATATTGGATGTGAGGTGCAAAGAGAATATAATTCCATACGTGATGACCTGGGAAGGGCTGGTAACAAAATATCACAACAAGTATAATAAAGAGATAGGAATTGTGCCTAAAGTCGAAGCGTACATCCAGTCTATTGTACTCAAGAAGAATCTGGAGTCTATTTTATTTGAAAGACGACGGGCATCGAAAAGGCGGACAACCAATTGAGTTTTGAGAAGTTAGTGCACAAATCATCGGGTGTAGACAAGAGACTTGACACGGAATCAATCAAAGAGTAACTATTAGATTACCCATTATATAAATTATTTGGATGTGAGAATAAACGAATTATCTAAATTTGTCAGAATTGAAATCAATCATCATATATTGTTGAAGTGAAGGTGATAATGCATTAATAACATGCTTTAACTGTTATTTATATTATTCATTTATGATCTATTGATTCTTAGAATTCATTTGTAACTATAGATAGGAAATAATTAAATACCTGATGGTTGATTTATCGAGTTTGGGGAATCGAGGATCCCAGTATTGGTAAATACAGTTGAAAATTTGAATCGAGCAAATTCCTATCCATGAACTAATTTGATCATGTAATTATAATTATGGTAATTAGTAGCAGTTGTTGATCAGGTAGAGATATACATTGCAAAGGTATTATTTAATTAGTCTTCTGAAAATATCAAAGCAAATTGGAGTAACAATTATTTTATTACTAATCACAAAGCTAAATAAATATACTATTGAATATGTTATTGAAATCGTTACATTGGTAATTAGTAAAGTAAACACACATATATACAATTAATTGCAACTATTATTGTATTTCATACTCACTATAAATTGACAAATTAAATAAATTGGATGTTAGATTCAAATAATTTATAGTCTATTGGTAGAATTGTCGCTGTTTAGACCACCATATAATAAATTATGTCAAGACGAGAAGTATAATTGTTAAAGACATCATTTATTATATCCATTCCGTATTTGTTGTTTAAATTCAATCATTTGTAAAAGATTTTACTTATAGACTATGACGGCAAGTAATCAATTATTATGTCAAATATGATTAATTAAACAACAGTAATCAATCATTATTTAATTGTGACTATTGGATAGTTACGATAAATTCGATTTATCGTGTAGATAATATTTAGTTAAGAACTATCTCCTCGTGAAATTACTTTGAAGTTTACAAATAAATTTTTTCAAATGTTATTATAGCTATGAATGCGCATTTGTCTGTTTATTTGTGTTGTGAGACTTGGATAATCACACTCAAGTTAATGATCTTGTATTTTAGTAATTGATTAGGGTCGTTTATCTAATTACTTGAAAGAAAATAGTTATATGACATGTAAAATTTTACTGATGAAACAAGGAGTTGCCGAATTGCTTGTTCGAGCAATCTTATTCAATATATGACGAGCATTTTAAAATTAATTGAAAGTGACAATCCACTGATTCAGACTTTCAAAAATGAGGTTTCAAGGAAATCTCTAATCTTGTGTTGTATTTAAATATTTTGATGAAATATTATTGTTTAAAAACATGTTTATTCAATTCTTTTTTTGTATCAGATTTACACTTGTATTTAGCCTTTTCAGGAAATTAGCTTCATAAGTATTTACGAATAAAATCTTTTTCAAGGTTTGCAATACTTGCTCTAATAAATTTGATTTCTTCTCGTGTTTGTATTATTTAATTAATAACCAGTTATTTATGATTTTAGTTGAAACTATTTATTAATTTATTTTTTACAAATCATTTGCAAAGTTGTTCTTTGTGTTCAAATCTGAAACGTTTCACTATTTGCAACACATTTAAATCATTTTCTTCTGCCTGCTATGAATCTGCAGTCTTCCTTGATTTATTCAGTTCTTTGCTTTTTAATGATTGCCAGTTTTATGCTTGTTCAGCCGTATGGTTTAAACTGTAAAGTCTGGTTCATCAGACAACATACTTATATAACAAACGCCTTAATATTCAAGCAGATATTTTTGATTTTAAATGGTCTGCTCGTTATCCTATCTACAGATGCTGTTTACCAGTTGAAAACAAAGGAAAGAACCATAGAAACAGAAAGAAACTTCCATTTGTGCTTTTTTACTTTATTTCTCCATATTCTGTTCAAAAACATTTGCTCTCTTTTAGAAGAAGTCTATAAAGCAAAACGAAGCAATAAAAATATAATCAAAGAAAAGGCGGGTTCAATGGAATTTATAAATTCAATAGTTGAAGAACTGGAAAAGGAAAAAAAAGAATGCTGAATTAGTCAAAGAAATAGAAGACAAAAATGCAAGAGAAGAAAAATTAATAACCAAAATAATAAAAATGAAAGAAATTTTAAAAGCAAAAAGTCAGGCAGTGACAAATAACCTTGAAGTAAAAAGGAAAATTGCAGAAGCATTTTAAAATGAGAATAATGGATTACCTATGTTGTTTTAAGCTTCCAAATAATATTGAAGAAAATTAATCTTCGGAATTTTAATTTGCCCAATAATTTGATTATTCTTTACACCTTGATTAAAATTTTTATTCTTCAATTTTTTAGAGATAGAACTCTTTAAAATTCATATTGAATATGAAATTATTAACTTTACTGTCATTAATTATGTTGTAATAAGTATTTGGAACCTCATTGGTTTATATAGCTGATTGTTGATAGCTCCGTAAACCAATGCAAAGCTTATGAAAGCAATCAATAAGATATGATGATTGTTCAAGAATCAATCGTATTTATAATAGTAGATATAAATACGGAATTCGTTAAATAAATTATGTCTTCTATTTCTCAAGATTTAAGCGTACAACTCGACAAAACCAACATAGGACAATTAGCAAAATGTTTGGCGAGTTCAGAGGAGGAGAAGAAGAATGTGTTGAGACATGGCTGAAAGATGTGTCTACTATCGCCAGGATATTCGATTTAAGCGAGAAGGATATCATTAAAGGGGTAATTGCATCTATAAGCGGAGAGGCAAAGGAATAGGTGATTGAGCACCTAAGGAAGGTTGAAAATATGAACTGGGCGCATATTCAAATCCAGATGAAGATAAGATTTAGCTCCCAAAAACAAACTACGGAAACAGTTACAAGATTTTTCAATACTCCTCAGGTTGAGTTCTATAAAGGCTTCATGAACATGCTGAAAGATGCAGATACGTTGTTTAGGAAAGGGTGCCTGGTTGGAGAGCACCTCATGAAACAGGTGGTGGTCAGAGCACCGCCAGAATTAAAAGCAATGCTATTACAAACTGCTTACCCGGTTAAGAGTTGGGACGAGTTAAGAAGCACTGCAGAAAATGCAGCATGGGTGGCTTATCCCGAGAAGATTGTCAACCAAGTCGAGTATGAGAGTGAGTCGACGGAGATCGACGGAATTGTCCGTGATCAAAAGAAAAGTGTTAAGGAAAACACTAACTTTTGTAGAATACACGGAGAAGGTAATCACAAAATAAGCAATTGTAATATTGTTAAATTGGTGGAATCTAAACTGGGCAGAATCTGTCGTAAGATGGATGACTGTAGCCTTTTCGTGGCTGCCCGGATAAGTAACACACTTATGTGTGTGAAACTAATAACAGTTTATATCAGAACGTCACGTCACAGCCGACTCATAAAAAGAAAATCCCGAAAAAAGGGGAGGTGGGGCCGGATGATGATCGCGAGATCAACATGCGGGAGCGGCATGGATAAAAAAGGGCTTGCCCGAAGCTCGAAAGAGTGGGCTTATGATTTGTTCCAAGTGCCCAGGACCTCCGTAGGAGGTTTAAAATTTCCTCCTATAGAGGCACAGGCGCTTCTAGTTGAATAAATTTCGTTTTTTTTTCTAGAACATAAGAAAGAAGCTAAGAAGTTTAAAGAAATCTGAAAGTGCCTGGGCCTCAAAAATAGTTCCAGTTAGGAAAAAATCTGGTGAGTTAAGAATTTGTGTTGATTATCGAGGACTAAATCAGATTACTGTAATGGATGCATATCCAATCCCCAGGATAGAAGAAATTTTAAATGAGTTGTCCCAAGCCAGGTATTTTACAACTCTAGATGCCACAAAAGGGTATTATTAATTAATGATTTGAGAAGAGGATAGAGAAAAAAACGGCGTTTAGATGGAAAGGTGGATTTTATCAGTTTAGAAGAATGCCTTTCGGACTGTGCAATGCACCAGAAACTTTCCAAAGGTGTATGATACGATTCTGAAAGAACACGGTTGGAACTTTGTCATCCCTTACCTGGATGATATTATAATTTATTCAAAAACTTTAGATGAGCATGAGAAGCACACTAAAATAGTCATGGAAGTGTTAAGGATGTCAAATATTGTATTAAATGAGGCTAAATGTAAATTTTCCAAAGAGGAGATAGCTATTTTGGGCAATATTGTAGCAAAGAATACTGTCAAGCCAGATCCGAATAAAACTCAAGCACTGAGGAATTACGCGAAACCGAAAAACCTGAGAGAATTAAGATCATTTTTAGGTTTATTGAACTACTGTGGGGGATTCATTCACCGATTGGCAAGAAAGTCCAGGACATTTATAGATTTATTCAAGGGAAGAAGCCAAGAAAAGTGCAAAGACAAGAAACTGGACGAACGAATTGGAGTTAATTTTCAAAGAATTAAAATTAACATTGTCTGATTCAACGAAGAGAAGTCAGCCCAATTTCGAAAAGGGGTTTATTCTAACTACAGATGCATCTGAATTTGCCATTGGCGGGACTTTAAGTCGGATTAATGATGAAGGCAAAGAAAAAATGATCTCCGTCTACAGTAAAAAGCTAGATAATACACAAATAAAATACTCGGTGACTGATAAAGAACTTTTAGCTACTATAAAAAGTGTTGAAAACTTCAAGAGGTATCTGATAGGTCGAAAATTTAAACTTAGAACAGATCACAAGGCAATCCAATATATCCATAGCGTTAAAAAGGGAAATTGTAGATTATTGAGATGGGCTTTGAAACTTCAAGAACTCGACTATGAAGTGGAGTACATTAAAGGTGAATCGAATGGTGCAGATTTTTTAACAGGCAAATCGAAATGATGTCCAAGTTCATCATTTAAAAGAGCAAATGAATGCTAAGAATCAACAAATGATTTTAAATGAAACGCATAGGTTATTAGGTCATGGGAGCATAGGTGCTATGAAAGTGTTCTTGCGTGGAAAAATCGAATGGAAAGGATTGGGGAAAGATATTAAAGAATATGTTCAGAGATGTGAAATCTGTCAAAGGGAAGGTGATGAATTAGTGAATACCAGGCACAAGCCAATTTCGGTAAATGAAGTCGGTGATTTATGGGAAGTTAATTTGCTAGGCAGAATTCAAGACAAAGCAGGGAATTCCAAATTTATATTCGTTGCTATTGATTATTTTTCTAAATGGGTAGAAACAATGGTTATTGCACAAAAGATCAAATAATTAATTACAAAAGCCATAAAGAAATGATTTATCAATAAGCACGGAACTCCGAAAATTATTTATTCTTATAATGGGAAATAATTTGACAATGAAGCAACAAAGAATCTTTGCCAAGACTTCGGAATTAAATGGCAGTATAATTAACCGGGCACCATAATCCAGTGGGATGTGTGGAAGGAGTCTTATGAGCAAAATCAGAAAACTGTGTGATTTTGGAAAAAAGTGTTGGGAGAAATCGGTTGATGAAGCCACCAAGGCCATCAATTTATCGGAACACAAAGCGTTAGGAACCTCCCCATATATAATGAGGTATGTGGAAGAACCTATTTATACTATCACTGGATTAAACGTGGTCAAGGAAGTTGATAGGACGTCCGTGTTAGATAACTATTCGAAGATTCAAGAAAAATATAAGGAGGAAATACAATCAGGAAAAGTAGAAGTAAAACATAACTTAAATGTCGGGGATTTTGTATTTGTTTATAAAAATCCACCAGGAAACAAACTCAAAGCCAAATGGCAAATGGTTTTCAAATTAAAGAGCTAATAGAGTCTGATGCTTACTTAGTTACTAAAAACAATAGATCTTTAAGATTAAATAAAAAACATGTGAAGAAAGACTTTTCAATGCTTGCGAAGGAGGTGTTGTAATAGGTATTTGGAACTTCCTTAGTTTATATAGCTGATTGTTGATGTCTCAATAAAGCAATGCAAAGCCTATGAAAGCAATAAATAAGATATGATGATTGTTCAAGAACCAATCGTATTTATAATCGTAGATATATATACGGAATTCGTTAAATAAATTATGTCTTCTATTTCTCAAGATTTAAGCGTATAACTCGACAAAACCAACAAATTAAATTACTCTTTCAAAAATCATTTTGGAAGGTGAAATTTCTCTCAGTATTTTAATATATTTGTCAAGTGTGATGCGTTATTAATCAATGAATTGGCTAGTGTTGATATATATCAAATATTTTTGTAGGATGATCAAATATTTCAAAAATGATCGAAAATTGTTATCTCTTGAAATGTGATATATAAGAAGTTAAAAGGGATGAATTTGCAAATTTGTTTGAGAGAAGCCCATAAAAAATTGGATCGATTATTAATGTTACATTGAAGATGATTAAGACTGTTCCATTCAAAGCTTAAGAAACTCATTGTCAATGTGAAAAATTGTTGTATAATTTAATTTTTAGTTTATTAATGTTATAATTGGTTAACCTTGGTTTCAATTTACGAGTTGATTTAATTTATTATCAGTTTAATGTTAATTAAAGATATATACATCTATAATTTAAATATTTATATGAATTCTTCTCAAATAGCTTTTAATTTATACAAATTGCGATTCATATGGACATTTATTCATTGTAATGGTTGTGGTTAATGAATGACTATTAAAAAATCAATGCTTATTACTTCACTTTCATTTAAATGGTACTTTTACTGATTTTAATTTATAAAGTGATAAATTAAAATCATGAACAGATTTGTACTCGTGGTAAGCACCACACATGCTCGAAGAAGATCCTCCACACACCGAATTTGCAGTTCCAAGAGTTATCGCAATCTGGTCGGCCACATTCAATAACTTCATCGGAGTCTGAACACGCAACTTCCAGAAAAAGAAGGGTATTTTCAGAAAATGCGAAATCCACCAATCAACTTCGAAATTTCTAATTTTCTATAAATAGAAAATTTTTATAATGAATATTGAACACTTTGAACAAGAAAATGAAAATGAAAATCAACGAAAACCAAAGCACGTAACAGAAGAAGCGAAGATTGATGAAGTAGAGGGTCTCCCAAGGATACTACCTGATCTGAAAGCTAGCTCCAAGACTTCTTTAGAAGTCCTAATCAACGATATCAAGTGGATGATCCTGGATGGCCAAAGGAGTTTTTCGAAGCTGTGCAAAGAAGATTTGGAAGGATGCCTAGATTCGACTGAACTCGAGCTCTAACTGTCTTTTGTGGTAAGTTCCAGATGAACATATCCCTAGAAGAATTTAAAAGAATGGTAGTCTCAAAGCGTTCTGATAGATTTTATGGGGACACAGTCAAGCATGTCAAAGCGATTGAAAATCCGTTAGAAATCTGCAATCTGACCAGAGCAAAATCAGAAATTCGGTTAAAGGATGTATTTCTCAAGTGCATACAAGAGGATGCATCTATCGAAGGATGAATGAGCAAAGGGACGAGGAAGATATCTAACGAGAAATTAGATCGCCAGCTGTTAGAGTCTCTGATTCTAATAGTAAAAAAAACGAAATTTATTCAACTAGAAGCGCCTGTTCCTCTATATGAGGAAATTCTAAACCTCCTACTGAAGTCCTGGGCATTTGAAACAAATCTTAAGCCCACTCTTTCGAGCTTCGGGCAAGCCCTTTTTTATCCATGCTACTCCACATGCATGCAATCATCCGGCCCACCTCCTCATTTTTTGGGATTTTTCTTTTTACAAGGAGGCTGTGACGTTCTGATATAAACAGTTATTAGTTTCGCACACATAAGTGTGTTACTTATCTTGGCAACCACGAAAAGGCTACAGTCATCCGTCTCACGACAGATTCTGCACAGGAATTCTAATAGTAGGCGACTATGTTCGAAACAAGCCCCGTACAAGAATGACAGAAATCGCAGCGACCATCAGGAGTGTACAGATGGCCTACGAATTAGAGAGCATGAAAGCCCGGGCACCCTCTAAATGGAAAGATAGTATCGATAAAAAGATATTGAACCTTCAAGTTCTTAGTGATTTACTTAGTAAGTCATAAAAGAACGAGAAGCTATCCAGAGAGGATAAGAGAAAATGCTTGACGTTTATGAGTCAAGAAAAGCTCAAGCTTGGGAATTCAATGGAGTGTATTGTGGCAATTTATCGAATCATGGAAAAAATCTTGATCTATAAGAAAAAGATGGAAATGCATGAGAAGAGAAAAGACTTCTCCAAAGCCAACCGATCCTTTGAACTCTATAGAAGACAATTCTATAGAAGTTTATCTGGTGAGGTGACCAAGGAAAGTAATGTCCCAGTTCTCGAAGTTAAAGACTATTGGTCCAATATGTGGATCAAGTCTGAGACTGAGAAAAGCCAAGATCAATTCGAAGATAATCTGAGAGAGCATGTAGATGGAGACAGGAAATTTGACAACTTCCCCACCTTTGAAGAGTTCCAGAAGACCATCAGCTTTCTTCCAAATTGGAAAGCTGCTGGTCCAGATGAAGTCTATAATTTCTTTATAAAGAAATTGACACCTCTTCATGAAAGTCTATATGAGATAATCAAAGGCATCTGCGTAAATTCTAAAAGTGAAGATGATTGGTTTTACAAAGGTATCATATACCTTATTCCCAAAGGAGATCCTCAAACAGGAGGAGACTTCAGACCTATAACCTGTATGTCGAACCTATATAAACTCACAACTAAATGTGTTACGCAAGTAATGCAAAACATTGTTGAGTTTAGAGGTCTCTTGAGTGAACACCAACTCTGAACTGTAAGAATGGTCCAAGGAGCAAAAGAGCAAGCATTGTTAAATCTAGCCATCAACAGAGAGCATTCCAACTCTTTAAAAACCTCCTGGATAGATGTCAAAAAGGCGTTTGATTCGGTTGATCACGACTACCTTATCAAATGTATAGAGAGCCTGAAATTCACTGAGTGGATCACAAGCTTCCTTAAAGACACTATTTCAAGGTGGAAAGTTGATGTTAGATTTAATGGTGAATCAATTCTTGAGAAAAGGTTGGAGAGAGGAATTCTACAGGGAGACAGCCTGTCCCCTCTCTTATTTGTTTTATGCATGGATCCACTAAGTCGTAAGCTAAGTGCCAAATATCAGAAAGTCGGTGTCAAAACCGAATCTGATATGTACATTACAAACCACCTTTTATTTATTGATGATTTGAAATTGCTTGCTGAATCTGATGAAGAACTTCAAAGAATAATGAATGAGACAAAGTAATTCTTTAATGCAATTGGTTTGGAAATGAATAAGACCAAATCCGCTACCAATAGCAAAGTTTGTAAATCAGATGCTACACTTTTAGAAGACAAAGACAGTTACAAATATCTGGGAATTATTGAGATGCTAGTAGCACAATATCCAAAGATTCCTTTGAAAAAGTAAGAAATGAAATTTTAAAAAGAATCAAGAATTTGTGTGAAAGCAAGCTGAAACAAAGAATTTATTCAAAGCGATAAACGAGCATGCAGTGTCTATACTTAATTACCATGTAGGAGTACTAAATCTTGAACCGGAAGAATATGTCAAACTCGATGAATCCATTAGGAAAGTACTAATGGAATATAAAGTTCACTTGCAGCCAGGATATAAAGAAAGGCTGTATTTGCCAAAAATCATGATGAGAAGAGGAATACCCAATATTGCACATAAGAGTGAGAGTGTGCTTCTTCAATTAAAGAATTGCCCTACTGGGCAGAATCTGTTGTGAGACTGATGACTGTAGCCTTTTCGTGGCTGCCCGGATAAGTAACACACCTATGTGTGTGAAACCAATAACAGTTTATATCAGAACATCACAGCCTCCTCAAAAAAAGAAAACCCCGAAAAAAGGGGAGATGGGCGGATGATTGCATGCGTGTGTATGTGACGGCATGGATAAAAAAGGGCTTGCCCGAAGCTCGAAAGAGTGGGCTTATGATTTGTTCTAAGTGCTCAGGACCTCAGTAGGAAATTTAAAATTTCCTCCTATAGAGGCACAGGCGCTTCTAGTTGAATAAATTTCGTTTTTTTTTTGATGTCAGATTGAACGGAGAATCAATTCTAGAGAAAAGGTTAGAGAGTGGCATCTTACAGGGAGACAGCCTTTCCCCTCTTTTATTTGTTTTATGCATGGATCCACTAAGTCGTAAGCTAAGTGCCAAATATCAGAAAGTCGGTATCAAAACCGAATCTGATATGTACATTACAAACCACCTTTTATTTATTGATAGTTTGATATTGCTTCCTGAATCTGATGAAGAACTTCAAAGAATGATGAATGAGACAAAGTAATTCTTTAAAGAAATTGGCTTGGAAATGAATAAGACCAAATCCGCAACCAATAGCAAAGTTTGTGAATCAGATGCTACGTTTTTGGAAGGTAAAGAAAGCTACAAATACTTGGGAATTATTAAAACAGCTAGTACACAATATCCAAAGATTCTTTTGAAAAAGTAAGAAATGAAATTTTAAAAAGAGTCAAGAATTTGTGTGAAAGCAAACTGAAAGCAAAGAATTTATTCAAAGCGATAAATGAGCATGCAGTGTCTGTGATTAACTACCATGTAGGAGTACTAAAGCTTGAACCGGAAGAATATGTCAAACTCGATGAATCCATTAGGAAAGTACTAATGGAATATAAAGTTCACTTACAGCCAGCAAACAAAGAAATGCTGTATTTGCCAAGAGAAATGATGGGAAGAGGAATGTCCAATATTGAGCATAAAAGTGAGAGTATGCTCCTCCAACTAAAGAATTCCCTGGAGAGATCAAGAAATATGTCCTTAAGGCGTAATGCCATATTTAAGGTTGAAGAAGACAATAATACACATCTCTCAACAATTGACAAATACATAAGACTGAAGTATAATACAGAAGGCAAGATTACCAAAGAATCTCTTTATGAATCACAAATTAAATCCCTAATGACCAACATTAAAAGCGAACAACTCCACGAAAGGTTGTTTAGGGTCTGTGATCATGAACTTCCTCCATTAAAGACTCTTTAGTACGGCTTACCATAGGAAATATGAAGCCAAGAGATGAAGGAGCTTATTGCTTCCTTCAGGATAGAAATATATTCTTTTGAGAAAAGGTCAAGTGCCCACATTGCAAATCTGTGCCAAAGACAGTATATCATCTTGCCACTAAATGTGATCGTATGCTTGGTCATGATTACATGAGACGGCATAATGAAGTGTTAAGGTACATACATTTATCGCTGTGTAGAGGGTGCGGAATTAAGAAGACAAGAAGTTGTAACAAATGAAAATGTGAGACTCGAGTAGATACAAGAATTAAAACATGACAGACCAGATATCTTCTTATATGATAAAAAGAAAAATGAAATAACTCTGATCGAGATTGGAATCACCAATATTGACATATTAACTCAAGTTGAAAATGAAAAAAAATAGAAAATATGATTTAATAGCAAACGAGTTATCATTGATTTACAAGTGTAAAGTGAATATAATTCCATACGTAATGACTTGGGAAGGGCTGGTAACGAAATACCACAACAAACATAGTAAAGAGATAGGAATTGAGCCAAAAGTCTAAGAATACATTCAGTCTATTGTACTCAAGAAGACTCTGAAGTCTATTTCATTTGAAAGACGACGAAGTATTGAAGAGGCGGACAACCATGTGAGTCTTGAGCAGTTAGTGCTCAGATCATCAGGTGGGGATAAGAGAATCAATACAGAATCAATCAAAGAATAATTGATAATCATTAGATTTATCCATTAAATGAATTCTTCATATGTAGTACTCCTTTACCCTGTCGACAAGGTTGAAGTTTGATGAACAGTGGGAAAACTTCTAATTAGCAAATGAAGTGCCTCTGTGAAGGATGTAAAACAAAAAGAACACTACAAAAACGAAATTTGTTTGACTAGAAGCGCATGTGCCGCTATAGGAGGAAATTTTAAATCTCCTACCGACGTCCTAGGCACTTAGAACAAATCCTAAGCCCACTCTTTCGAGCTTCGGGCAAGCCCTTTTTTCGGGTTTTTCTTTTTATGAGTTGGTTGGCTGTGACGTTCTGATATAAACTGTTATTAGTTTCACACACATAAGTGTGCTACTTATCCGGGCAACTGCAAAAAGGCTACAATCATCCGTCTCACGACAGATTCTGCACAGTATTGTTGAGATATGGAGAGCTTGGCCAAGTGAGAGCGAACTATCATAGCACTCAGGACAAAATTCCAGGTGGGAAAGAAAGGTTGTAGGATATTACGCAGTGACCCACTACATGATATTAGAGTTATGAGAAGGAGTCACTCTCTACGATGACGTATAATGTCGATTGCTGGTGGAGTAAAAAACGGGAAGCAAGTTACCTCTTGGAAAGGAGAAAATCGACTATAATAGAAGTACAGGAAACAAATCATATTATAGTAATACGGTCATATGTGTTTAGGTATATGGTAATTGAGGCTCCTCCAAAATTTTGAAAAGGCTTTTGGGGTATATTTCTAGCTATAAGAAGAGATGGCGGATTCACGTTGAGTGAATACAAGTTCAAAAACTAGTTTGTCACAGGAGAGTGAATGGGAAGATGAGTAACCGAAATAGTGTTTCTATGTTATGTTACTCAGTCCACATACCAGTATCAAACAAGGGTAAACGAAAGTAAGCCAAATACACTTTGAAAAGGTCTGCGTCGAGAGTATGGAAAAAGGGAATTTCTGTCAAATTGTTCTAATGGGAGATTTCAATATGGACCCGAGAAAATTTTATAGGTTTCTGGTGTCAATCCCTGTCGGTTTGAGAAGATCGATAGCATCAGAGCCCACTACAATAGGTGTGAGAGGTGAGGCTTCTACTTTTTACTATGTTTCTGTATAAAGGATCTCAAGTAAGCCCCTGTGCATCAATGTCCTGGGCAAAGAGGGTATTTCTGATCATAGACCTGTTCTAGCTAAGTGGAAACTGCCAGTTGCGATCGAAGCAACGAAGAGGTTATCCCTCAATATTATGTTACTGTTAGAGAAAAGAAGATTCTTTTTGAAGAACGACGGACTCAGTTCAGGAGAAAAATTAACGGAAAACTTCGAGGAAATCGCACGAAAACACGATGTAGTGCGAGAGTATAGTGAGCCTAAATGGAAGAACTGGATATCTAACCAGATTCTAGAAATCATTGAGGCTAGAAAGGAGATGTCTCTACCGAGAGGCGGCATTCACTTTAGTCAGAAGGTGTATGATCGTATCTAGGCCGACTCTAAGTCAGCTCGTAGGGATAATGAAGGAAGAGCACAACAGAAGAATATCGAAGACATGTGCCTGGTAGAAAGGGAAAATAGGTTTTAAAAAAACGAAATTTATTCAACTAGAAGCGCCTGTGCCGCTAAAAGAGGAGATTTCAGACCTCCTACTGAGGTCCTGAGCACTTAGAACAAATTCTAAGCCCACTCTTTCGAGCTTCGGACAAGCCCTTTTTTATCCATGCCGCACATACACACGCATGCAATCATCCGCCCATCTCCCCTTTTTTAGGGTTTTTCTTTTTTTGAGGAGGCTGTGATGTTCTGATATAAACTGTTATTGGTTTCACACACATAGGTGTGTTACTTATCCGGGCAGCCACGAAAAGGCTACAGTCATCAGTCTCACAACAGATTCTGCCAAAGAAAATAGGTTTAAAGACCTATGGTACCAACTTGACAGAGAATCTGGTGTCAGAAGTGCAGCAGAAGATACTCCATTGTTGGAGAAGTCTTCTGGTGAGTTAAAGTTCACCACACTGGATAAATTAAAAATATGGGGAGAACACTTTGAAAAATTAGAAAAAGATGAAAAAGACAACCCACTAGGTAATTATACAATGACCCTCTCACATGGAAAGGGGTGAGCGAGGTGATACCTGATAGATAAGCACCTGGAATAGACAAAATATCAGAAGAACTCTTGAAGATGATACAAAATAGTGAAGTGCCCACTTCCCCTATGGCTAGCACTTTGTAAAAACTGCTGGAAACAGTGTAGAACAAAGCAAAGATTTAAAGTTTCTATAGGAACGCGATATTCATACCAATACCTAAGAAGGGGGACTTGAAAACCCCAGACAACTACAAGGGAATTTTTCTAATGTCTGTAATACTTAAGGTAATTGGTAAGATTGTTGCGACCGTAGCGCATACTATAAAAAAACGAAATTTTAAACCTCCTACGGAGGTTTGGGGTACTTGGAACAAATCCTAAGCCCACTCTTTCGAGCTTCGGGAAAGCCCTTTTTATCCATGCTGCTCCCGCATGTTGATCCTTTCGATCATCATCCGGCCCCACCTCCCCTTTTTTCGGGGTTTTCTTTTATGACGTTCTGATACAAACTGTTATTAGCTTCACACACATAAGTGTGTTACTTATCTGGGCAACCACTAAAAGGCTACGGTCATCCATCTTACGACAGATTCGCCCAGTAGCGCATACTATAGCTGAGAGAGACGATCTTTGGTCAATGAACAGGCAGGTTTCAGATCTAAGGAGGAGTATGTAGCTCGTGTGGCTTCCTTGTATGGGATAGTCAAGCGACACTCTAGCGTAGTAATGACCACATATGCGATTTTCATTGATTTTGCTAAGGCTTATGATAAAATACCACACCAAGGACTACACAGGAAAATTAGGAGTATTGGCATACAAGGCCACTTGTCTAAAGTTATAGAAGTTATATATAAGGTTCCAAAGCTGTGTGTGAGAACTGGAAACATCATTTCAAAGGTGTTGAGATACCAGTGCGGAGTAAGACAGGGTTGATCTGCATCTCCTAAACCTTTTTATTTGTACATAAATGACTTGTTCGGTGGGATGCCTGAAAAAGTCCCGGACTGTTGTTCGCGGACAATACTGTAGTACTTCTGATTTTTTAAATGCTTTGAGAAAGCCACTCTTGCAACTAAGTGAATGGGCCAAGAAATGTGAGAGGAAATTAATGTGCAGAAATATGGATTAGTGAAATTTCCTGGACGGACTATACTAATAGCCAAAAAATCTTCTGAGCGGATATCGGTGACGATAGAAGGACGGGAAGTTCCGATAGTAAGTAAGTACACGTACTTAGGTGTAAATCTAGACGCGGATCTGAATAGAGAAACCATGGTCAGCAGCAATGTATGCAAAGGTCGAAAGGCACTTGGTGGACTGAAAAGGTTCTTTAACAGAAAGATTTATCCTTGATAATTGAATATCATACTAATAAAGATGAATCTAATACCAGTACTCACATATGGAGGAATGATATGGGGAATGAACACCTAGATGGCAGACAAGTTAGAGAGAATCATTGATGATGCCTGTTGTATGTGTATACAGGGCGGTAGAAGTACAGAACTCAAACGATTCTGAGATGAACTAGGAATAGACACTATAGCTTCTATAACAGCGATAAAGAAACAAAGGACCTTGAGAGATTCGGTGATCTTAAAACCTGGATAAGATGTCTACCTGTGCACACAACTAAAAGCAGGTACAATAGTTAAATCACCGGGGGTATACGTTGAATTCGGATGGCTCGTGTAAGGTAACGATGCAGGAAGTATTTGTACGTAGAGGGTCGAAAAGAGAAAAGACAATGATCTCGAAGAGAGCTGAAGAGCTAGGAAGTTCACCTTGGTTAGACATGGAAACCAGCTACCCTGAGTTTTGCATAATGTTTACGGCAGTTGGTAGAATGCAAATCGGGTTGTTCCCTACTGGAAACACCTTGTGTCCAAAAAGGTGCTGGACTCAGCTTCAAAAATTTCTGCTCAATTTTTTATCAAGAGACACCAGAAAGCTTAGAACATCACCTTTTTAGTTTCCCGCGTGGAAAGAGAGTAGGCTCCGAATCCTTTTCCCCTGTTTGTGCTCGTGGGAAGACATAATAAAATCGCCAACAACTGTAACGATAGGTCTTGGTGTGCTACTGGGAGAGGAGTTTAAGGATATTACAGAGTTTTTCGAGTCTCATAACTCTGAGGGTGTTTACAGTGATGCTTGTTATAAAACGGACCCGATCAAGTTCGTGATTAGAACTCCCTCGTTTCTCGCACGCATTATTCCAAACCGAAGGAAAATAATAGGCAAAAAGATTCGTAGGAATTAGACTTCTTCCTGGAACCAATGCTACAGGGGTGTGATTGATCTATCGGAGCCGTGGTTGTTAAGATGGGTTTTTAGTGTGTAAAAGTTTCACACTACTTATATAGGATTGGCATGAGTTATATCTTCACATATGTGTTTGTTGAAGATTCTCTCTCCTTAGGCGCAAAAAAATAAAAGACTTGATTAAGACCGGGGAAATTTCCGCCAACCTTGAAACTAAGCAAGAGTTCACGAGTGAAGAATTTGGATGATCATGTCCATAATGAGCTTGGCAGACTACCCCTTTCGGTAGATGGAAGCAGGTAGTTTTAAAATAAGAATTGAAATTAAAATGGTAAAGAATGAAAAGCTGAAAAGCTGAAAATATGTAAACGCTAGAACGTCATACCCATCCATAAAGTCAAAAACAACAAAAAATGAGTTTATCCAATAGAACAGCATAAAAAAACCTTGTCAAAAGTTCAAAAGAGTGGGTTTATGATTTGTTACGAGTGCTCAGGTCCTTGGAAAGAGGATAAAACCTTTCCGATACGGGAAAAGACGCTTCTAGTTGAATATATTTCGTTTTTTCTTTGTAGCTCTTAAACGCTTAAAATTTAAATTGTATTTTTTGTAATGGTTTACTAATGGTTCATCACCAACCAATTAGTCTATAATCCTTTTATAATCGCTAAATGGATATGAATACGAAATTCGACCAATAAATATGTTTTCTCTAAATACTGGCTTAGTATACGACATGCTGACAATGATCTTTTTGTGACTTGCGAATATAATTGGTGGGGAACAGAACAAGAATCTGGTTTCCTGGTTAAACTCTAGACCAATATAAGCTAAAAATCTAGGATTGAACGAGGAGTTCACATTAAAAAGATGCATGCTTTTTTTGAAAAATTTGGTATTACACTGGTTGTGATAAAAATCGTAAAATGTGTAAAATTTGATGAAGGAGTACCTAGGTCGCCTTTCAGGTACTCATACAGGCTTTTAATAAGTACATTTGTTCTCGAATAATATCTTGATCTTAATAATATTTGTATGTTCTAATATAACGTCACAGAGAAGACATGAATACTGTTTATTTTATCATTTATGCACATCAAGAAGCATATTTTTCCGCCAGATTTCCCGCCAATTTATATTTAAATTCAACAATTCCATCAACCTTATGAATAGAATACATAGAGAAACACGTATTCGCATCAAAATTTTGTGCTCTCAAGGTAAATCTGCAAGGGAAGTGGCGAAGATGATCGGTATAAGCCACCCGACAGTTCTCAAGTACATGCCAAAAGAAGTGGTAAGAAAGACACTAAAGCACCCAGGACGACCAAAGAAGCTCTAACCATGCACATTTGGTACTCAACATGAGAAAGGACAGCTCAAAAATGCCAGACAGGTGGCTGATGAAGTGAAGAGAACGCTCAGCATATCAATGAGCCTATCAACAGTAGCACGCACATTACGATTGTCGGAGCTTAAAAGTTATTCTAAACCCAAAAAGCCCCGGTTGCTAACCCCTATAAATAATACTCGACTCGAATATACCAGAGTCATGAAACAGTTCTCTGAAGATGACTGGCGCAGTTTCATACTTACAGATGAAAGTAGGATTTGAACTGCCAGCCCAAACTCTGATAGTCGTGTGTGGCGCTCCAGGGAATTGTCTTATTGACCCCTTTGTGACCCAAACTGTCGGATGGTAGAATATCAGTAATGTTGTGAGACGCAATAACATACCAAGGGGTGATCGAAATCGCGTTCATAGACACAATAATAAATACTGTTGTGTATTTTGCTACTCTTAGTCTCGGGTATGGCAAGACCCTGCAGATGCATAACCTGAATGCTGATGAAACTATTCTTCAAAAGGACAATGACTCTAAACACATGTCAAAAACAGCCAAGGACTTCATAAGGGCTACAGAATTGCGTCTTCTGAGATGGCCAAGCTGCTCACCTGATATAAATATTATTGAAATTCTCTGGAGCTACCTGAAGATCAAGATTTTTGAAGAACCAGTGTTGCGGAAAATAAAGGCAGAATTCAAGGAATTGGTCAAGATGATATGGTATTTAATACTAGTGGAATATGTACAGCGTCTTTATGACAGTATCCTGCACAGAATCGATGAGCTACTTTATTCCAAAGGTGGATACACACATTATTAATAAATTGTTCTTTGGGATCCATAAATGGCAAAATAATCAGGTATTCATATCATCATCTATAACGTTATATTAAAATATACACATATTATTCGAGAACCAATGCATTTATTACAAACTTGTATGAGTACCTGACGAGAGACCTAGGTACACCTTCTGCAAATTTTACTCATTTTACCATTTTTGCACACCAGTGTAACCGGCGAATCTAGCCATTTAATAGATGTAATTTCAAGTCAAAAGAATAACCACGGAAAAAACAAAATGATAGATCAAATTATTCAAAAGTTTAAGAAAGACGAAACTTGCTATTCGGTTGTGGATAAGGAAGTATATGCAGCGATGAATGGAATAGAACACAAATTATCTGCTGAAAAAATATTCATCTTAGAAGTGGATTTTAGAGCATTTGAATATATATCTATGGGAAACTCACTTCCTCTTGCTTTCCTAGATGGATGAGCATGCTTAAATAATTCTCTTTTATGCCAAATTATATTATGGCGAGATAAACATTGTAGATATACTGGGTTGGCCAGAAGAAAGCTTAACCAAGAGAATATCTATAAAAAGAATTATTTGCAAATTGATGAAATACTAAAAGAACATCATATATTACTCGTTCATGGTACTCTACTAACAATATAGTTTTTATTGAAAAATCAATACCATTGGGAAACCATACGTCGAGATATGGAAGATTTTTTTTTGCGCCAAAGGAGAGAGAATCTTAAAAAGACACCCTTTGGGTTGTGTGAGATTTTTACTCACTAAAAACTCTCCTTCATGACCACGGCTCTGTTAGATCCACCATAACCCTGTGGCCTTGGTTCCAGGGTATGGAAGAATTTATAGTGAGTTGTAACAAAAAAAAACGAAATTTATTCAACTAGAAGCGTCTGCATCTCTACCGAAGGAAGTTTTAATCCCCCACCAATGTCCTACGCATTTGAAATAAATACAAAATCTACTTTTTGGAGCTTCGTGCTAGGTCTTTTTTAGACGTGCATATAGACTGGCCTCCAACCACCTCCTCTTTTTCGGGGTTTTCTTTTTATGAGGAGGCTATAAAGTATAAAGTTAGTATAAACTTTTATTTTTATCAAGACGCATGTGTTTCTTATCGAAGAAGCCACATAAAGGTTACAATCATCTATCCCACAATAAACTCTACCAATTGAAGAAGTATGATCTACGAGGAAAATTAACTATTAGAACATAACAGAAAGCATAAATTAATACAAATTTTCATATTAAATGAATTATGGAAAATAACCTTATGGCCAGAATTCCCAGAAGAAATGAAGAAAACAAAAATTCTTTGCAGCTGTTTATCATTATAATAAATAGGCGGAAACAGTGGTCATACATAGCAAATATTATTGAAAATTGTATACCAGACACTATTTTTTGAAGTCCTTTGACTCACCTTAAATAACTAATTTGAAAATTACATGGGTATTTATTCAAAACTTGTATCTATATGCAGCATAAATGACACGATCTGATTGTTTGATTTTCCCACCAAATTGTGAATATATTGCTTAGTTATAATTACTTCTCCCGACTTCAATTAACAATCACAACAACCCCTTCACTTCAAAGTTTTTAATAATAGATGTCGGAATTAAGTGATTTATTAAACTTCATCCTTTGATGAGCACCGCTCTTTATATAGGGCATATGAAACCGTTATGTAACGTTTCATGAACGTATTGTCTATTGAAACGCACTATGGTGTTTCTACCTGAAACCCGATACCAATACGACAATAGATATCTATATTCTTGATTCTACCCTTCATTTGTTGAGTATCCATTTGAACCCATCGTTATCTATTAATTCATATGAATTGACTTTCACTTTTGTCATCCTGGCCTTTGTATCCCAATTCGCGGAAAATTTGGTCTTGGATTATGAGGGGTGTTCATATCAAATTTTGTCCCTCACTGATAATTTTGCTAAATCATTTTCATTCACTCTCGAGTATTATTTTCGATATCTTTTTATGTTTTCTTTGGCTTCATTCTGTAGTTTTTTTTTATTGATAAGATGACCTGTTCCAAATTCTTCATGGATTTTAAATTCCAGATTTCTTTTTTTCAATCCAGAGGAAGAACATCGGATTGATCTACACCATGATACATTATAAATATTTGCAGTGTTTACAAACCATGCTTTCTAATCGTTTTCTCTGAAGTAAGTAAATCGTCTTATTCTTTTCAATGATTATTTATTGAATCTTTGCACAGTATTCACTGTTGTTGACGTATAAGGTGACCCGTGTTTCAATGTTATTTGCCGTATATCACACCATTTTTGTATGCTACTGTTGATAAATTCCTTACCATTATCGAATAATAATTGTTTTAATACACATACTTTTCTTGTGATATCTGATAATGCTCTCATCATCATTTCAATACCTTTATTTCTTAGTATTTCTATCTCTGTAATTTTTGAAAAACATCTATATATGAAAAAACACCACCATCTGAAAGCATAAGCCCAATTAAATCGATTTATTTGTGTTTATCTATCTCAGTTATTTAGGAAGGCATATAATTTGCATGTTTTCCAATAATTTTGTCTCTTTTGCCTATTTCACATTTAGAAAAATTTCACTAGTTTTTTTTAGTTAATCATTTCCACTGACATTTCTGTTTATCAAATCTTCCACTGCTCTTTTGCTTCCATGGCGCTAGATCTTATGATACTCAACTATTATTTGTTATGAGCATACCCTCAATTTCTTCCTTTATATTGTTATAAATAAATGTACGGTTTAAAGCATCTGTAAAATTATTCGTTTCTTTAATATGTTTGATCTCAAATCATATATCTGTAACAACATTGATCACCTGTGGATCCTAGAACGATCATCTTTTGTTTTCTCGTGACAATCAAAGCCTTATAATCAATTCTTAATTTTATTTTCTTTATATTAAATAATATTTGAAATGTTTCAAGCCAGACATTATCGTTAGTAATTCTTTTTCTGTTGTAGAATATTTACTTTGTGCTGAGTTGTGGGTTTCACTAAAAAACCCGTCGATCATTTCTTCCCCATCTTGTATTTGTGAGAATTCGGCGCCAACACCTATGTTTGTTGCGTCCGTAGTCATGAAAAACTGCCTTCTCCTCTCGGTATTGTTAGAAAAACATCTTTGTACATTGAATTCAATTTCAATCTAAAGGCATTCGTAAATTCCTGGCTTGTTAATCTTTCCATAACCTCCTTATTGGTCCATTCCTTTTTCAAAAAATCGAGCCATGGCTTGCACATTATAGATTGATTACGAATAAACTTTCTGCAAATTTTTATAATTCCCAAATGTTATTGAACTTGTTTCTTTTCTCCTGTGCTTTCATTTCATTCATGCTTTTAATTCTTCATTGTAACGGTCTCAATCCCTAAAAGAAAACTGATGGTCTAGAATTTCATTTTTCATGAATTCACTTTTTACTTAATTTAAGTCCTGATTCATTCAATTTTAGTTTCATCCATTTAATATGTTTGATATTCACTACTTTACTCTTCTAAACACAATAATACTATCCATATAAACAACAACGAATCATCACAAAGATTCTTTTAATATCGAATCCATGTTTCTTTGGAACGTCGCTGGGATGATGGCTTGGCCAAAGGACATGCTATTATATTCAAATATGGCCATACGAAATCCAAAATTTGTCTCTTTGGAATCTTCATCCCGATTTAACTGATGAAATCCAGATTATGGATTCATTTGGCTAAATATTTTAACAATCTTCCATGGCATCAAAAGTTTCATAGTTTCGGGTAAGGGATATTGATCCCTAGTTGTCACTGTTTTTAATCCGCTAAAATCTTTTCAGGAATTCAAAGCTTCAGGCTTGGATATTAATACTTGCGATGCTCTCCAAGCACTTTTGGATTCTCTTCTAGTTCCCACATTAAGCCATTTGAACTGTTCTCCCTATCTTCTCTTCTTCCTATATTGAATACCTGCTCATCGGGTACGCTACAGGTATATCACTAATCTCTACTATTTACTGCTTTCCTAGACCTTTACATCTCTGCTGTCTTGCAAAGTGATTCCATCATAATCAATTTTTAATCCTATTAAGCTTAAAATACACATTTCACAAAATACATTCTTGTGTTAAATCATTACAAACAACAAATTCTGTTAAATAACATTTATTATCAAGGATGATGAGAATTCTAATCATCTCCATTACATTCATTGATCCATCGTATGTTTTCGTTAAAATTTTATCATATCTGTATATATTTAGGTTCCTTAGTAACCTTGAGTGAATCAGATTCAAGTCACTCTCTGTGTTATTAAGTGTTTTTACTATAATATCATTTAATATTGGCTTGATTATCTGTTCGATAGAGCTATTGGCACCCACGCACAACTAAATATAATTGTCTTTGTTCAAATTTTCATTCTGTATTCCCTGCACTTTTCATCTTCTCCCATCATATCTCAACTTTCTTTTATTCCTCAATTTCAAAGAAATTTTCATTTTGTGCCCTGATATTTGACAATAAAACACGTTCCTTTCCTCGACCTGTTCTCCTTAATTTTGAGGACAATTTTTTTGGTTTACTTCTTACTTCAGTCGCTTTCCATGTACTACATGATTGACATATATGATCCCGCGTCAAAGTCTCAGGCGCGAAAACCAATCTATTAGTCATATCCACAGAAAATTCCTTTGATGTCCTGACCGGAGCACACTCTTTGATAAATGTAAACTTAGCGCAATTCATTTCATCATATCAAAATATCAAAGTAGTGGTGTTTTATATTTCTCGATTGAAGCCGAGGCAAGTTCCTTGATTCTTTGAGAAACATGGATTTTTGGATCAATTCACTGAATAAACACCTCGATCATCCCTTTCCGTTATATTCTCCTTAATATTCTTGATCCATTCAGCTAATTCTTCTCTCATCGAAAACTTATATTAGAACTTGGACCATCCCATTGCGGTGAATGTTTTCTTTAAACCTCTTATAAAACCCCGGATATCTTGATCTTTTGAGAATTTAAATGTATATGAACACACCAGGTTCCATTTGTTGTCATATCATTGGGAGTACTTTATTCTCCGATATAATTCTGTTAGTTTTGTCGAGTTGTAGATTGAACTCCTGAGAATTAGAAGACATCCTTTATTTAACAAATTCGGTATTTATATTTACGATTGTAAATACAATTACTTCTTGAATAACCATCATATCTTATTTCTTACTTTATAATTCTAGCTTTATATTGGTTTATTGAGCTATCAGTAATCAGTTATATAAACCAATGAAGTTCTGCATACTTATTAAACAAATCATTCGCAAGCATTGTAAATTCTTTCTTCAAATGCTTTTTACTTAATCTTAAGAATCTATTATTTCTAGTAACTTGGTAGGCATCAACTCTATTAGCTCTTTAATTTGAAAACCATTTGTCTTTTAGCTTGTTCCCTGGTAGATTTTTATAAACAAACACAAAATCCACAACCTTTAAGTTATGTTTTATTTCTACTCTTCCTGATTGTATTTCTTTCTTAAATCTTCAAATACTTATCTAAAACACGGACTTCCTTGGTCATACATAATCTTGAAGTACTACAAATAAGTTTTTCCATATACCTCATTATATGTGGATAGGTTCCTAAAGCTCTGTGATCCGATAAATTGATGAGCTTGGTGGCTTCATCAACTGATCTCTCCCAAATTTTTCTTCCAAAATTACTCAGCTTTCTAATTTTGCTCTTAAGACTCCTGTTAACTCTTTTCACACATCCCACCGCATTATGGCGCCAGGTGAATTGTATTAACATTTAATTCCGAAGTTTTGACTAAGATTTTTTGTAGCTTCATTTTCAAATTCTTTTCCATTATCAGAATAACCTTTGTGCAATAACCTTTGTTTCTATCCATTAAGAAAAATGATCAATAGCAACAAATACAAATTCAGAATTCCCTGATTGTGTCGAAGTCTGTCTAGCAAATCAAATTCCCACAGATCACCGATTTCTTTTACCGAAATTAGCTTGTACCTGAAATTCACTAATTCATCCTCTTCCCTTTGACAAGTTTCAGATATTTGGATAAATTCTTTAATATATTTACCCAATCTTTTCTATTTTCTCACTCAAGAAAATCTTCATAGCATCTATGCTCCCATGACATAATAACCTATGCGTTTAATTTAAAATCCGTTGTTGGCTATTATAATCATTTTGTTCTTTCAAATGATGAACTTGGGCCTTATTTTTGATCTACCTGCTTAAGAAATCAGAACCATTTGATTCACCTTTAATATACACACTTCATAGTCAAATTCTTGAAGTTTCGAAGCCCATCTCAATAATCTACAATTTTCGTTTTTGACGCTATGTATATATTATATTGCCTTGTGATCCATTCTGAGTTTGAATTTTTGGCCTATCAGATACCTCTTGAAAATTTCAACGCTTTTTATGGTAGCTAATAGTTCTTGATTTGTCATCGAGTATTTTATTTGTGTACTATTTAACTTTTAGTGTAAGCGCTGATCATTTTTTCTTTACCTTATCATTTACCTGACTTAAGATTCCGCCAATGGCAAATTCGGATGCATCTGTTGTTAGAATAAATACATTTTCGAAATTTGGCTGATTTTGCTCCGTTGACTCTGACAATGTCAATTTTAATTCTTTAAAAATTAACTATAAGTTATTCGTCCAGTTTGTTGTCTTAGCGTTTTTCCCTTGAACAAATCTACCGATTTCCTGGACCTTCTGCTAATTTGGGAATGAATCCTCTACAGTAATTCAATAAGCCTAAAAAAGATCTTAGTTCTCTCAGATTTTGAGCTTTTGTGTAATTCCTTAGTGCACATGTTTTATTCGGATCTGACTTGACTGTATTATTTGTTATGATAGTTTCAAAATGGTTTTTCTTCTTTAGCAAATTGCATTTTGCCTTATTTAACACAATATTTATCTTCCTTAACATTTCCATAACGATTTTAATGTGTTTATCGTGCTCATCTAACGTTTTAGAGTAAATTATAATATCATCCAAGTAAAGAATGACAAACTACCCGCTGTGTTTCTTCAAAATTGTATCTATACACCTTTGAAAAGTTTCCGGTGCATTTAACAATCCGAAAGGAATTATCCTAAACCGGTAAAATCCTTCTTTCCATCTGAAAGCTGTCTTTTATCCATCCACTTCTCGAACAATCAATTGATAATACCCTTTGTGGCGTCTAATGTTGTAAAATACCTGGCTTGGGATAACTCATCTAAAATTTCTTCTATCCTAGGGATCGGATATGCAAAAATCACAATGATTCATTTAAATCACGATAATCAACAGAAATTCTTAACTCACTACATTTTTTCCTAACTGGAAGTATTTTCGAAGCATAAGTGTTTTCAGATTTCTCAATCATCTTGGATTCCATTAACATTTCCACGTGGCCATCTATTTCCTTCTTTAATAACTTCGGCGTTTGAAAGTTTCTTTGAGCTATTGGCTTTACGTTTTTTGTTATTATCCTGTGTTCTGCCACATAACATGAACTCATTTCCTTTAGTTTTGTCTTAAACATATACAAATATTCTTAGACATAATCTACTTTATTGCTTGTTAGTCTCAAGCCTTTAAACTTCTTATTTTCTTGCTTATATTCTAGAAGCTCTGTAAAATTTTGATTAAATCTATATTTCTCTATGACCTCTGAACAAACGATTCCATATCCTTGGGATATTCCTTGGTGACATATGGCTTATATTTCATTTAAGGGTTTCCTTTAACGATTTTTAATTACTTAGCCTGACCTATAACATCTATCTTGCTCCCATCTGCTGCTCTTAATACTGTTCCGACCTTATCTACTTTGCTGTCTGCAGGTAACAGATTTTAATTAATCCCCGACGCATTGACCCGCGTATCAAGTAAAATTGTAATTTCTTTTTGTTTGTTCATATGGTTTCTCAAAACACAGATTTTTATGAATCTGTTCTTGTTAATGCATTGAATTTCTCTGGTCGAGAAATTGTTATCTGAAGAGTTTGAATTCGTTTTATGCATATGAAAGGAATTCTTATTTTTTCGATTCTTATTTTAATCACATATTTTCGAATTGGCATTGTTCCTTTGCCATCCTTTGGCTTTTAACAACTTGAAAATATTGCTTGTATTGTGATTGCCTTCACCATGTATTCTACAAAATTTGGTGTTTTTCATTCCAATTTCATTTTTATCCTGCCCAATTCTGGTAATCTTCTTTGATTTACTCTGGTTTTTTACTTGATTAACAATCTTTGCGCTATAGACTATCAATGCTGTATTCTCTGCAGTGCTTCTGAACTCGTCCAAACTTTTTACCACGTATGCAGTTTGTAAGAGCATTGCTTTCAATTCTGGTGGTGCTCTGATCACTACCTGTTTCATGAGGTGTTCTATGACTAGAAAATCTTTCCTGAGTAGCGTATCTGCATCTTTCAACTTGTTCATGAAGCCTTTATAAGACTCTACCTGAGGCGTATTAAAAATTCTTGTAACTATTTCGGTAGTTTGTTTTTGGGAGCTGAACCCTATCTTCATCTGGATCTGAATTAGCTCCCAGTTCATATTTTCAATCTTCCTTAGATACTCAATCACCCATTCCTTTGCCTCTCCACTTACATATGCTATTACCTCTTTAATAATGTCCTTCTCGTTTAAATCGAATATTCTGGAGATAGTAGACGCATCTTTCAACCATATCTCAATACATTCTTCCTCTGCTCCTTTGAACTCGCAAAGCATTTTGCTAATTGGCGCCATGTTAGTTTTGTCGAGTTGTACATTGAATTATTGAGAATTAGAAGACATAATTTATTGAACAAATTCTGTTTTATATCTACGATTATAAATACAATTAGTTCTTGAATAACCATTATATCTTATTTCTTACTTTATAATCCCAACTTTACATTGGTTTATTGAGCTATTAGTAATCAGCTATATAAACCAATAAAGTTCTGCATACTTATTACAACAAACTCATTTGGAAATTACATGGGTATTTATTTAAAAGTTGAATTTATACGGAATATAAATGACGCTATTTGATTGGTTGATTTTTCTTCCAGAATGGAGAATACATTCTTTAGTTCTAGTAATTCTCCTGGCGTTAATTATCAAACACAATACGCACAATTTTTCCAAGAAAAAATCATTTAGTGGTATTTCAGTGCACCCAAATACCAAAATTTCAACAAGCTTTTCAGTTCATTCATGTTCATAGGAATTTTCAATTTAAGCGACTTGTTTCCTTATTCCCCTCTAATTTTTGGTGGGCCCTGTTATGCTAAGATCCACTGTTAAAAAGCCTAATTGGCAGTTCTTATAATTAAACTTAACCCAGCCATATGTTATTCTTTGTAAATTTTCTTTAAGTTCTGATATGAGCACCCTCACTTGCCGAAAACAATAGAATGTTATATAAATAGAGATTGGGTCTACTTAAAAAAACACATAAAGTGTATCTCATGAAGTAGAACAGCAACTACTTTTATAGAAAATTTCTGGCCAAAAAAGTCTTTGTAGAGGACTATGTCTTGACTAAATAGACAGCGAAGTTGCAATAGTTATTGAATATAAAGGTTTGAAAAGCTTCAGTCCAAGCATTTATTTTTCCTTTTGTCTCCAGTAATTGAAATATCTCGAGATTTAATCGGGTCTTCCCCAATTTTTGGAATGGTGAGTTCACGTGTGAAAATCGGTTAAGCAATCATCCGGAAAAATGTGTGGCCCCTTCCTTAAATTAATTAGAGTTTTTTGTCTAGGAAACACTAACCTTTTCGAGTCTATCCATTGTCCTTTGGTGTGTGCATGGGCTTTCACTAGTCTCAAATACATAGTATTTCAATTAACTAGATCAGCACTTCGAATAAAGGTAGTCTTATGAATTTTCTCTTTTTTTTATTACAATTCGTTCATTTAAATATTTCAAACTTAATACCCAAAAATATTTTCCATTGCTCTTAATTTCTGAAGCTTCTTCAATATTAGGCCTAGTTATCTCTATTTCTTTGTTGGACAAAACTCATTTATTAGATATTTTTCATTTGTATTTAGATTTGGTATAATGATCAGGAGAAGGAAAATTTCGGGATGAATTATATTGATTCACAAAACCAGGAAACTGCATCCATCAGAAAGTGTGTCAACAACTTTGCGGCACACTCTGACAGTGTCGCATTTGTTATATTTAAATATTTGTTAAAATGGCAATCTTCTTATCACATAGATGAAGCCCCATCTTGAAGATCTAAAATGTGCTTTATATATTCAATCTCAGAGTATTGAGCATCAGAGGCAGCAAGAGTCGGCCTCATATCATAGATTTCACTAGTTAATGACTTAAACTGATGATACCTATATTCAATCAAATTAATTTTTAAAAAAAATAGCATAATGAAAAGCCATAACCATTGACATTATTTTTGAAGAAAACATTTGTAAAAATACATTCAAGTAAAGCAAGGAAAAGCATCTTCAGATTTTTTTGTAATATAATGTGCACACCATAGTGCAGAATCATAAAGTTTCTGCTAGGAGATTGGCCATCTCATTCTTAAATCTACCAATTTTTTATGTGCTATGAAAACTAAAGAAGAAAGCAGGTTTCAATTCTCTTGAAATCAATTATTCAGCTATTGATTAAGATGTAGATATGTAAAGCTTTTGATCTAGCATTTACGACACATGGTCGTCCTTTGTAGTGTTTGGTTTCAAAGTGCCGCATTGTTCAGGAATGTGCTTGTATATGGATACAGTGCCAGTCAACTTATATGTTATATCTAATATACGAAGTCCATCACTATATGATATAGATTAGTCTTGAATTTTAAATTATTTGTTGTGTTTCTTTCAGATATTGTTTTAGTGGAGCTTTCAACGATCTGTTCGATAATAAGGTTTTCGTTATTCACACTTTAGCTACATCATTATAGTAAATAAAGGTAATGAACCAAAAATTTGGTTTAAAATGTCTGAAATACTTACTTCTATTAATGAATATGAAAAGTCCAAGTTTGAATCTAGACCAAAGTCTAACAAGGATGTTCAATTCAAAAAAACTCTATGAAATCATGAGCACTCAAGTCAAAGACTCAAGAAAATTTCGGTCTTGACCTCTAAAACACTAGTAATAGACAGAATCGAGCAAGAGATCCATGACTTTCCAGAGCTAGACAAATGCTGGTTGGAATTTATTATATCGGGTAGCCATAGAAAAAAAAAAGACATTTAAAGATATTGAAGAGCACAACAATCCTTTCTCTTAAGATTTCAATGCTTAGGAGCGGTTAATCAATATAATCTTGTATTGAGTAAAATAGAAGAGAACAATATATAATATGCAATGAGAAATGATTTCAAAGATTCCTGTAATTGAAAGCATACTGAGAATTCGAATTTTTTTTTTTGATTCAAACACTTAAATAAAAACAATTGCTTTTATTCATTAGTATGAAATGTTCCGATCTTATATCCAGCATAAAAACTTGAAATTATATTTTGATAAAAAGCCTAGAGGGCGAAATTTCACACACTTTTGATTAAAAAAAAATTAAGGTTGAAAAAATGGACAAATGCCCTTTGGAAACAGACCATGATGTGAAAAAATTAGTTAGACAAATCCCCATCTTTGCAAAATATATGCAATAAATACAAATAAATTATTCAATATCAGATTTATGAGAAAAATTGAATCTTTAATTAAACCTGACGAGTTTAAGTTTCGAAGAATTAAAAATACAAAATCTATTTATAAAAAACTGCATATTTGGTTTTCAGTAGAGAAGGAAATAATTGCACAAATTCTCGGAATTATGTCTTACACGTGCATTAGAAGGTTAAAATGCAAGGCGAATATGAGCCAGAAAGTATAAGAGCTTAGATTCGTTGATCAAAGATCTGCGTCATCTCTAAATATGAACAAACCAAGACAAATGGTTGAATTGGAAAATAATTTGGCGAATAGTATTTTTCCTTAGGAAGCTAGGAACAATTCTACAGATAAATGAATCCATATCAATAAATACTAACTGAATAGCTTCGCAGTCGTGAAAAACAAAATGATATTCTATGAAGAACTAGTAAATACAACAATCTAATAACAAAGATTTCAAATGAGTCACATGATGTAATATGTTTCACTATTACAGCGTATTTGAAACAATTTCAACAATAATTTTTTATATAAAAGAGAATATGGCGACAAAAATGAACCAATGAATGTAGTTGTCTTCTAAAGCATTGATATTTAATTATATATTAATCAAATTATTCAGCCATTTTCCAGTTTTGTACTACTGATCTTTATTTACATGTTTAATTCATTCAATCGGATATATGGCTGCTACATGCCAATATATAATTTGTTGAAAAAAAGGGCACGTTCGATTTTATGACACCACATTCTTTATGAGTTGTATTTTCGTGACGAAATATTTCCCTAGTTACGTTATGTGCCATCCGATTTCTCTCAAGCATCCCATATACCTCGAAAACTCACATTTTTACCTTTAAAATAAATTTTTTGTTCAAAGAAAACGCATGATTTTTTAAAACCGACTCTCCCGAAAATCTCCGGCTCTAAATACCGTTCCCTTCTTTATACCCATATGGCAATCGATAAATTCCTTCTCAGAAAAATTATATGTCTTTCAGACGAAAGATATTCACAGGAAGAAATAACAGCAAAAACTGGCATGTCACAAAGTGAAATCTCTCGCTGCTTGAAGAAACACTGTCAATATAGACTAATTACACATATGGGTGGAAATATCAGGCCTAATTTGTTTCTCTCTTCTCAAGAATGTGAGGGCGAACCAAAGGTTATCCCTACGAAAGCATGCCTCGTAACTATCAAAAAACCACCCATAACATCATTTCCCAATGCTGTTAGAAATGGGAATTGTTCTGAAACATAGTTTCTTATTCTCTCGTGAAAATTCCTGCATTACAGGGCATGCACATCGACACTCGTTATAAAATGATCAGGGACTAAACTATGTTAGCACAGAAAGAGCAGAAAATGTTAGTTTTCGGCGACAAAAGCAAGCTGAATCTCCATTATTCAGTTGAAAAGAGTAGTGTGTGGCGCAAGCCTGTTTCTTGACTTTCATTGAAGAATACTACCAAAACCCAAAAATTTAGTGGGGGCTGGATAATGGTGTGAGGTTATTTCTCATATCAGGACATCGGAAGACCGATGTTTATCGATGGTATTACTGAAGCTTCAATGTATGTGTCTATTCTTATACTTGCATTACCATCTTATTTAGAATCTATGAGATTTTCTGAATATATTTTTCAGCAGGACAATTATATCAAAACACACGGCAGACATAAACAGTTCTTTGAGAATAGAAGCATACAATTACTGCCATGATCACTAATGTTTTCTGATATGAACACCATAGTGAACATATAAGACTATGTGAAAGAACATGTGGCCGAATATGAGCCAAGAAACATTGCAGATTTGAGAGACAAAATCTTCGAGCTGTGGAATAGTATTCACAAAGAAATGAATATGAATATGAAAAGTATGCATTTTTTTTTAACAAAAATTTTACTTCAAGAGCAAAAATAAGTATTTTCGAGGTATATGGGATGTTTGAGAAAAACGGACAGCACACAGCGTAATCAGGTTTATACTTCGCCATAAAAATGCAACACCTAGAGAATATGGTGTCATGAAGTCGATTCTGTGTTTTTTGCACAAACTGTAAAATCGGGTTATCTCTTTAGTAAAAAAAAATATTTTTTGAATCGATTCATTTCCCAGTTCTTTAAAAAAAACGAAATTTATTCAACTAGAAGCGCCTGTGCCTCAATAGGAGGAAATTTTAAACCTCCTACTGAGGTCCTGGGCACTTGGAACAAATCCTAAGCCCACTCTTTCGAGCTTCGGGCAAGCCCTTTTTTATCCATGTCGCTCGCGCATGTTGATCCTTTCGATCATCATCCGGCCCCACATCCTCTTTTTTCGGGGTTTTCTTTTTAGAGTCGGCTGTGACGTTCTGATATAAACTGTTATTAGTTTCACACACATAAGTGTGTTACTTATCCGGGCAGCCACGAAAAGGCTACAGTCATCCGTCTCACGACAGATTCTGCCCAGTCAGGTCAAATTCTTCAAACTAAAGAAGTATGCAATCAACAACTACCATAAGCGGAATATGTCAAAAAAGAGTCAACAGTGTGAATTCACCTAGAAACCAAGATAGAAAATTAAGGCAAAGAATTTCTAAACAAGGGATAATCTTTCAACTTGAAAGCCCATATCAATTAAATCAGAGTATAGACCCGAAGCTGAGAATAAAATTCACGGTACGCAGAAAATATGGGACCAAATAAAATCAATGAAAACCCCCTTTTTTTAGCGTGAAGTACCTATATCTTTAAGTAGAAAGCATTAATAATCTTAAGAACATTTGAGCTTGGAACAAAATCTCAAACAATACGCTTCCAGCTCCGAACAAGCCCTTGTTGTATTTACTTCAGCTCTGCAGCAGCCTTTCCACATTTCTAGCTTGTCTTGAACATTTTTTTATTGGACTAAAGGTCGTACTAAAAAAGTACAGGATGCGCACATTCCAGGATTTTATTGTTGTAGCTCTTCAACACTCTTTTCGCGTGTTTTGAACGCCGATCTCTTTTTTAAATATATTTGTCATAGATTGCAGTGACGCTTATGAAGGAAAAAACAGGGATACTTGGGCTATAAAATGTGTGAAATAGTTTTACCAGCAAATGACATAGAGAGGAAAAAAAGCATGAAAATGTACAAGGTAATCATGACGCATATCACAATTGATGTCATCGTATTCAGAGAACCCAATTTTAGGGCGAAAGTGCGCAATATAAATAGTTGAATCGAATGGATATCATTCTTTGAGTAATCTAATCTCGACTAACAATTACACAATCAACAAAGCATTTAAGTCACCCTAATTTTGAATATCGAACACGAAGCTATCATATCTAGATAATTAGGTTGAAAATTAGCCAATTATAACTTTAAAAAACAAACCAAGTGAGGGTAGAGCTCAACGACTTTACGCTCAATAGAATCCATCAAATATATAAATTAAGGTTTGGTTTAAAAATATTTAAGCCAAATAAATTTAAAAAGAATACCATTTGTCAATAAAAATCGCCAGTTAAATAATTAAATACTCTATTTGAGTTTTACTTTTAGCCAATTTATAAAAACTATTGATTTAATTGCATTTATTTGATCAAAAAATTATTAAAAGGTACATTTTACCAATGAGTAGAATATTAATATGGTCTATTATAACATACAATCTTCGATCTTTAGAGAGAATCTAATCATACTCGGCAGATTTTGATCATTATGGTCAGGAAGCGATGTCAAGTTGATTTGGACTTCTACGATACAATTTTCAATAATTTTTACAACTAAATTCCGCAACTTTGTTGTATGATTGATCCGAGACATACTCCTCTCCAAGAAATTTTGTACAGAAGTGATAACTGTTCGACTTTCATGTGAATATTTAGATTTTATTTCGAATAAACACCAGTGTACTTACTCAAATGAATTCAAATCCGAACACTAAGTATTTCGTTATTTAACTACTTCAAAATATTTTGATATTCTATCTTTATTCAGTTATGAAATCTTCAAATATTCATTGAAATGGCTGAATATTCACATAATGATTGTAAATATGCATGTCAAAATTGGTTTGTCAATTTATCACAACAATGATCGAATTTATATTCAAAAAGTGATAAACACATTTGTCGGTCAAAAATAGCTTGAAACGCTGATAATATTGTTGGGTGATATCATCTCAAACATGAAGGGCTCGTATTGGGGATGAATAATCATAATCAGTCTAATAATGTGAAAATTTTTGACCAATATGGAATGCATTTAACGAAAAATACTTAAAAATATTAAGATTTTACACGCAATCTAACGGCTATTAATTTTATCTGAAACCATGCTATTACCAGATTCAATTGATATGGAAAATGCTTCATAATATTTATACATACATTACATAATGAGAATTGGTATTCAAAAGCTATATTTGGTCAATAATTGAATCAAGTATTCGTTTCCGAAACGAAGAATTGCTATTGGTTCATAAGCGAATTTGAATATTAATGTTTTATGATTTTTTGATAGACGTGATATGTGTTACAGACAGAAATCATTGCGAATTTCAGACACATTTATTTTATACAATTCTAATTGTTAAAATTTCGATAAAGAATGTACTTATTTATTGATTTGTGGATTCGTTCAAGTACTTGAACAATCGTAGTTGTATTTGTTCTTCGTCGTTCAAGGAAATATTAAATGTCTATTCGGTCTGTTAGAATTAATACACTATTTAACCAACTAACCTTTTAAACAGTCATAGTTGGCTAAAAAGAATTGACAATCGCATAAATACTCACATTGTTGCACAATATTTTGAAATAAAAAAATTATTTAATGAGCAATCTAATAATTATTAATTGTTCTTTGATCGTTTCAGTGTCAAGTCTCTTGTCTACACCCGATGATCTGTGCACTAATTGCTCAAGACTCACATGATTGTTTGCCTCTTCGATGCTCCAGAGTCCATAAAGTGAAATAGAGTAGACGGATTCTTCGACTTTAGACTCGATTCCAATCTCTTTACTATACTTGTTGTGGTATTTCGTTATCAGCCCTTCCCGGGTCATTACGTATGGAATTATATTCACTTTGCTTTTGTAAATCAATGATAACTCATTTGCTATTAAATCGTATTTTCTGGTTTTTTCATTTTCAACTTGAGTTAATAGGTCAAGATTGGTGATTCCAATCTCGCCTTCTGTATTATACTTCAGTTTTATGTATTTGTCAATAGTTGAGAGATATGTCTTCTTCAACCTTACTTATGACATTACGCTTTAAGAATATATTTGTTGATTTTTCCAGGAAATTCTTTAGTTGGAGGAGCATGCTCTCACTCTTATGCGGACATTCCTCTTCTCATCATGGCTCTTGGCAAATACAGCCTTTCTTTGTTTGCTGGCTGCTAGTGGTCTTTGTATTCCATTAGTACTTTCCTAATGAATTCATCGAGTTGGAAATGTTCTTCTGGTTCAAGCTTTAATACACCTACATGGTAGTTAATCACAGAAACTGCGTGCTCGTTTATCGCTTTAAATAAATTTTTTGCATTCAGTTTGCTTTCACACAAATTCTTGACTCTTTTTAAAATTTCATTTCTTACTTTTTCAAAAGAATCTTTGGATATTGTGCAACTAGCCGTCTCAATAATTCCCAGATACTTGTAATTCTCTTTACCTTTCAAAAAAATATGAAATTTATTCAACTAGAAGTGTCTGTGCCTCTATAGGTGGAAAATTTAAACCTCCTACTGAGATCCTGAGCACTTAGAACAAATCCTAAGCCCACTCTTTCGAGCTTCGGGCAAGCCCTTTTTTCGGGTTTTCTTTCTATGAGGAGGCTGTGACGTTCTGATATAAACTGTTATTAGTTTCATGCACATGAGTGTATTACTTATCCTGAAAATAACGAAAAGGATACAGTCATCCGTCTTACGACATATTCTGTGCAGGCTACCTTCAAAAAGCGTAACATCTGATTGACAAACTTTGCTATTGGTAGCGGATTTGCTTTTATTCATTTCCAAACCAATTGCATTAAAGAATGATTTTGTCTCATTCATCATTCCTTGAAGTTCTTTATCGGATTTAGCAAGCAATTTCAATTCATCAATAAATAGAAGGTGGGTTGTAATATACATATCAGGCTTGGTTTTGACACCGACTTTCTAATATTTGGAACTTAGCTTACGGCTTAGTGGATCCATGCATAAAACAAATAAGATGGGGGACAGGCTGTCTCCTTGTAAGATGCCTCTCTCACACCTTTTCTCTAGAATTGATTCTTCGTTAAATATGACATCAACTTTACACTTTGAAATGGTGTCCCTAAGGAAACCAGTGATCCACTGAGGAAATTTCAAGCTCTCTATACATTTCGTAGGATATTTGTTATAAACCGAATTAAACGCCTTCTTGACATCTATCCAGGCAATTTTTAAAAAGTTGGAATGCTCTTTGTTGATAGTCAGATTTAATAATGCTTGCTTTTTTGCTCCTTGAACTATTCTTACAGTTCCGAGTTGGTTTTCACTCAAGAGACCTTTAAACTCAACAATATTTTGCATTACTTACATAACACATTTAGTTGTGAGCTTATGCAGATTTGAAATACAGACTATAGGCCTGAAATCTCCTTCGTTTTGAGGTTCTCCTTTGGGAATAAGGTATGTGATACCTTTGTAAAACCAATCATCTTCACATTTAGAATTTACGCAGATGCCTTTGATTATCTCATATAGACTTTCATGAAGAGGTGTTATTTTCTCTATAAAGAAGTTATACACACCATCTGGACCACCAGCTTTCCAATTTGGAAGAAAGCTGATGGTCTTCTAGAACTCTTCAAAGGAGGGGAAGTTGTCAAAATTCCTATCATCATGTACATGTTCTCTTAGATAATCATTGAATTGATCTTGGCCTCTTTCAGACTTGAAGAACTGGGACTTTCATTTGAAACTTCATCAGACAACAAAGTGTTGTTAATCTTATATATTTCACACGGGAATTTATCCTTGCTTGCTGTTTTACCATTTTGACGTCATTTTAATGCGTCAATTACTTCAATCTATTCAATAGTCTTATCCGATTCATCACCAAAGTTTGCATTATGTGACATCATTGTTTTTCAGACTTTCATTAGCCGTTGATTTGACTGACAGTTTGCAAGATGTTTCCGAATTAGAGTTTGTTCAAAAGAACGCATAATCAACATATGACACCATATGCTATAGAATTTGCATTTTGAGGCGGTGTATATCAGTAGATACGCCATGTGCCATCCTATTTTCTCAAACATCCCATATTTTTGCCTTTGAAATAAAATTATTGTTAAAAAAAACGCATAATTTTTCAATACCAACTTTTCCGGCAATCCACCGGTTCTAAATACCGTGCCCTTCTTTATACCCATATGGCAATCGATAAATTCGTTCTTGGAAAAATTATCTTTATCTCAGACGTAGAATACACACGCGGAAAGAAATAGTTGTAAAAACTGGCCTGTCAAAAATCGGAATCTCTCATTGCTTGAAGAAACACTATCGATATGGGCCAACTATAACATGGGTGATAATGGAACGCCTTCCATTGTTTCTCCTATTCTCGAGTCTGGTGTTATCAAGGAAGTGAAAATAAACCCACGATTATCCCTACGATAGCATGCCTCAAAACTATAAAAAAATCCCGAAATAACGGTATGTTATAATACTATTAGAAAGGTTCTTTTATATGAAAACATTTTTGCTTATTATCCCGTGAAAAAGCCAGCATTACAGGTCAGTCATATCAATACTCGCAATAAAATGGCCTCTGACTGGACTGATCGAGAAAGAGCTGAAAATGATGGTTTTCGGCGACGAAAGCAAGTTGAATCTCCGTTACAAAGATGGAATGAGTAATGTGTGTCATGGCCTGGTTCTGAGCTTTCAATGAAAAATATTATTAAACTCGTAAAATTTGGTGGTGACTAGGTGATGGTATGGGCTTGTTTTTCATATAAAGGCATCGGTAAACCACTATTTTCGATGTGATTGTGGATGCCCTAAAATATGTGTCCATTTTTAAGTCTGCTTTAGCCCCATTCTTTGGAGTCTATGGGACTTTCTGAGTTCATTTTTCAACACTGGGCAGATCTGTCGTAGGACGGACGACTGTAGCCTTTTAGTGGTTGTCCGGATAAGCAACACACTTATGTATGTGAAACCAATAATAGTTTATATCAGAACGTCACAGCCAGCCGACTTATAAAAAGAAAAATCCGAAAAAAAGGGGAGATGGGGCCGGTGGCGTGTGCGGCATGGATAAAAAAGGGCTTGCCCGAAGCTCGAAAGAGCGGGCTTATAATTTGTTCTGAGTGCCCAGGACCTCAGTAGGAGGTTTAAAATCTCCCCTATGGAGGCACAGGCGCTTCTAGTTAAATAAATTTCGGTTTTTTTAAATTTTCAGAAGGACAATGACTCTAAACACACGACAGGTATAATAAAGCAGTTCTTTGAGAATAGAAGGATAGAAGTATTTTCATGGCCAGAAATTTCACTTGATATGAACCTTATAGAGAATTTATTGGATTATGTGAAAGAATGTGTGGACGAATATGAGCTAAAAATCATTGCAGATTTAAATAACAAAATCTCTCAGGTATGGAATAGTATTCGTAAAGAAATGTGTGAAAAATATGCACTTTGTTTTCTAAACGTACGTTGGGTCTTTTCCGAGCCCGCAGAAAGTATTTAAATTAAAAATTATGCGTTTTTTTTTTTAACAAAAATTTTATTTTACGGGTAAAAATGGGGATTTTCGAGATATATAGGATGTTTGAAAAAAAATCGGATGACACATAACGCTTCTGGTGATATAATTCGCACGAAATACAACGCTCAAAGAATATGATATAGTGTTACAAAGTCGATTGTGCGTTTTTTTTTGAACAAACTGTACTTCAACTTTTTCGATATCTGAGGTTGTTAACTTTTGTCGAAGATGACTTTAAACTAAAGCAAGAAAGGGAAGCATCTTCATATTGTCTTGCGGTATAACAAACACTTCATAGTCCTTAAAATTGATGCTTCCATTAAGAGATTGGCAATCTCTTTCGTAACTCCTCGTTAAAATTTTTATGAATTTGAAAAATAAGTAAGATAGCAGGCTGCAGTTGTCTGTAAAACAAGTCTGGTGTCACTACTTAGGAGATAGAGGTGTAATTTTTATGACAAATAGGATTCCTGTGTGGCATTTAGTTTCAAAATTGCTGGTGGTTCAATAAAATGTTTATTTATTGACACAAAGCCATTCCATTTTGGGTATAAAACTTATATTTTTCTGCTAGTTATCGAATATTTCCAGGGCATGATGGGGCTTGGCCCTGAATTTAGAGTGTTCTGTTGAGTATTTTTTCGATCTTCCCTTGTCCTGGGCCAAGTTTTCACCATCCAAGGGGAGTGCTTAGTAATCCGTTTGACAATAAGGTTTTCACCGATCACCCACTAGCTATAGCGATATGGTGAAGATAAATTACTTTTTTTGTGTTTACTAACTCATTATTCTCTACATTCATTAAAGGTGTATTCGACGTGTTGTTCTCAGTGTTAAGTTTGCATACTGTTTTATGCCATTTATACGCGTTTCTTGAATCGTTCTTTCTCAATATTTTGCGTCCTGTTTCGATAAAGTTTTCAAACCTGATTTGAAAGAGAAACCAACAAATCAAATTTCATCATTCGTACCCAGAACAATCGCATTTGAAATAAATTCCAGTGCAATTGTCGATTCAAAATTTCCAAAAGAGTCAAAAGATTTTATAATTTACTTTTATCAGTGAGAAGTAATATTTATCTTAAGCATATTTTCTTTTTACTTCTTGTTCTAGATGACATTATACTAGAACAAAAATATAAATCATCAGTGGAATTACCAATCTTAACCTACTAACTCAAGTTGAAAATGAAAAAACTAGAAAATACGATTTAATAATAAATGTGTTATCGTTGACTTACGAATGGAAAGTGAATATAATTCCATAAGCAATGACCTGGGAAGGGCTGGTAATGGAAATACCACAACAAATATAGTAAAGAGATCGGAATTAAGCCTAAAATCGAAGAATATATCCAATATATTATACTCAAGAAGACTCTGTTGTCTGCTTCGTTTGAAAGACGACGGACAACATATGAGTCTTGTGCAGTTGGTACTCAGATCATTGAGTGTAGACATGTGACTTGACACGGAATAAATCAAAAAGTGATTGATAATCATTAGATTACCCATTAAAATTCTTTGTAAATCACCAGAATACGGTCTTGTGGATGATACCCAAAAACTTTATAGTGCAAAAAATGATTTCCTATTAAGAGTCTGGTTAGTCTATCTTAACTCCTTTATCCCAAAATTCTCTTTTAAGTTCCTCTCACTTGCATGTGTGTGGTCTTGGTACATCCTCAGATGCAAAATTATTTATAAAGAGTGGTAAGAAGCCATTTTAACCAGAGTGGAAGGTGTTGGAAAGCGAGACAACATGCAAAAGGAAACCTGGATTGAAAAAATACCTCTTGAAAATATAAAATAAATTACATTTTTTCAACTCCCTAAATTTTTTTATACCTTTAACAAATAAGAAAGACAGTAGTTCTCTGTAACACAAGTCTGCAATCACTACATATGAGGCTGAGATCTAACATTCGTTCTCGAACATTTATGACATGAAGACATCCTCCATGGTGTCAGGAGTGTCTGATTTCAAATTGTGAGTGGGTAATGTTTGTATATGGAGTGGGCTTCCTTTCCTGAAACAATTTCACTTAGGAGATAAAGCATAAATTTTCTCCTGTTATTGAATGGTATCAAGGAATAATACGGCTTAGATCTAGAGCTAAACACTCCTTGTTTTTCAAGCTTGGGTGGGATAGGAGTTCCAACCCTTGTGAATACAATTTTTAGCATATCATTTGACAATAAGGTTTACATTGTGTCTCATTGGCTATAGAAATATTTTGAAACTAAATTACTTTTCCTTTGTAGTACAAGCAAATACTTAAGGTATGTAAACGGTGGAAACGAAGTTAAAAAAGTGATGTCATAGAATGTTGGTAAATCGTGTAAAATGTGTGAGGAAAGCCAAACCTATCTTGAATAATTAAACTACCAAACAATCATCTAAACGCTAGAACCATGTTGAAAATGAAAAATTGGCAAAAAAAAAGCTATAGTGCTAAATTTTTAAAACAATTTCATTTATATCGTGATAAATGGGTTTGGAAAATAACGAACATTTTGAATTAGAAATTAAAAACAACGAAAAACAAAGAAAGTAACAGAAGAAGTGAAGATTGAAGAAATGGAGAGTCTCCCAAGGACACCATCTGATCTGAAAATTAGCATCAAGACTTCTTTGGAAGTCCTAATCAACGATGTCAAGTCGGATGATCCTGGATGGCCAAAGGAGTTTTTCTCTGCTGTGCAAAGAAGATTTGGAAGGATGCCTAGATTCGGCTGGACCAGAGCTCTAACTGTCTTCTGTGGTAAATTCCAGAAGAACATATCCCTAGAGGAATTTAAAAGGATGGCAGTCTCAAAGCGTCCTGATAGATTTGATAGGGACACAGTCAAGCGTGTCAAAACGTTTGAAAATCCGTTAGAAATCTGTAATCTGACCAATGCAAACTCAGAAATTCGGATAAAAGATGTATTTCTCAAGTGCATACAAGACAATGCATCTACCGAAGGATGGATGAGCAAAAGGACGAGGATGATACCTAACGAGAAAGTGGATCGACAGTTATTAGAGTCTTTGATTCTAATAGTTGGCGACTATGTTCGAAGTAAGCCCCATACGAGTATGACAGAAATCGCAGCGACCATCAGGAGTGTACAGATGGCCTACGAATTAGAGAGCATGAAACCCGGGCACCCTCTAAATGGAAAGATAGTATCGATAAAAAGATATTAAACCTTCAAGTTCTTAGTGATTTACTTAGTAAGTCACAAAAGAACGAGAAGCTATCCAGAGAGGATAAGAGAAAATGCCTGACATTTATGAGGAAAACTCAAAACTCAGGAAAAACTCAAACTGGAGAATTCAATGGATTATACTGAGGCAATTTTTCGAATCATGGAAAAAATCTTGATCTACAAGAAAAAGATGGAAATGCATGAGAAGAGAAAAGACTTCTCCAAAGCCAACAAATCCTTTGAACTCTATAGAAGACAATTCTATAGAAGTTTATCTGGTGAGGTGACCAAGGAAAGTAATGTCCCAGTTCTCGAAGTTAAAGACTATTGGTCCAATATGTGGATCAAGTCTGAGACTGAGAGAAGCCAAGATCAATTCGAAGATTATCTGAGAGAGCATGTAGATAGAGATGGGGAATTCGACAACTTCCCCTCTTTTGAAGAGTTCCAGAAGACCATAAGGTTTCTTCCAAATTGGAAAGCTGCTGGTCCAGATGAAGTCTATAATTTCTTTATAAAGAAATTGACACCTCTTCATGAAAGTCTATATGAGATAATCAAAGGCATCTGCGTAAATTCTAAAAGTGAAGATGATTGGTTTTACAAAGGTATCATATACCTTATCCCCAAAGGAGAACCTCAAGAAGGAGGAGATTTCAGGCCTATAACCTGCATGTCAAATTTATATAAACTCACAAATAAATGTGTTACGCAAGTAATGCAAAACATTGTTGAGTTTAGAGGTCTCTTGAGTGAAAACCAACTCGGAACAGTAAGAATGGTCCAAGGAGCAAAAGAGCAAGCATTGTTAAATCTAGCCATCAACAAAGAGCATTCTAACTCTTTGAAAACTGCTTGGATAGATGTCAAAAATGCGTTTGATTCGGTTGATCACGACTACCTTATCAAATGTATAGAGAGCCTGAAATTCCCTGAGTGGATCACAAGCTTCCTTAAAGACACTATTTCAAGGTGGAAAGTTGATGTTAGATTTAATGGTGAATCAATTCTTGAGAAAAGGTTAGAGAGAGGAATTCTACAGGGAGACAGCCTGTCCCCTCTCTTATTTGTATTATGCATGGATCCACTAAGCCGAAAGCTAAGTGCCAAATATCAGAAAGTCGGTGTTAAAACCAAATCTGATATGTATATTACAAATAACCTTTTATTCATTGATAATTTGAAATTACTTGCTGAATCTGAAGAAGAACTGGGAAGAATGATGAATGAGACAAAATCGTTCTTTAAAGCAATTGGCTTGGAAATGAATAAGACCAAATCCGCAACCAATAGCAAAGTTTGTGAATCAGATGCTACGTTTTTGGAAGGTAAAGAAAGCTACAAATACTTGGGAATTATTGAGACAGCTAGTAGCACAATATCCAAAGATTCCTTTGAAAAGGTAAGAAATAAAATTTTAAAGAGAGTCAAGAATTTGTGTGAAAGCAAACTGAATGCAAAGAATTTATCCAAAGCGATAAATGAGCATGCAGTGTCTGTGATTAACTACCATGTAGGAGTACTAAAGCTTGAACCGGAAGAATATGTCAAACTCGATGAATCCATTAGGAAAGTACTAATGGAATATAAAGTTCACTTACAGCCAGCAAATAAAGAAAGGCTGTATTTGCCAAGAGAAATGATGGGAAGAGGAATGTCCAATATTGAGCATAATAGTGAGAGTATGCTCCTCCAATTGAAGAATTCTCTGGAAAAATCAAGAAATATGTCCTTAAGGCGTAATGTCATAATTAAGGTTGAAGAGGACAATAAAACACATCTCTCGACAATTGACAAATACATAAGATTGAAGTACAATACAGAAGGCGAGATTAGAAAAGAATCTCTTTATGAATCACAAATTAAATCCCTAATGACCAACATTAAAAGCAAACAACTCCACGAAAGGTTGTTTAGGGTCTGTGATCATGAACTTGCCTCTATTAAAGACTCTTTAGTATGGCTTACCAAAGGAAATATGAAGCCAAGAGATGAAGGAGCTTATTGCTTCCTTCAGGATAGAAATATATTCTTTGGAGAAAAAGTCAAGTGCCCACATTGCAAAGCTGCGCCAAAGACAGTAGATCATCTTGCCACTAAATGCGATCGTATGCTTGGTCATGATTACATGAGAAGGCATAATGAAGTATTAAGATGCATACATTTATCACTGTGTAGAAAATTCGGAATTAAGAAGACAAGAAAATTGAAATCTCATTCCGTTCAAGAAGTTGTTGCAAATGAAAATGTCGAGATTCGAGTAGATACAAGAATTAAGACTGACATTAAAATACAACATGACAGACCAGAAATCTTCTTACATGATAAAAAGAAAAATGAAATAACTCTGATCGAGGTTGGAATCACCAATCTTGACCTATTAACTCAAGTTGAAAATGAAAAAACTAGAAAATATGATTTAATAGCAAATGAGTTATCATTGATTTACAAGTGCAAAGTGAATATAATTCCATACGTAATGACCTGGGAAGGGCTGGTAACGAAATACCACAATAAACATAGTAAAGAGATAGGAATTGAGCCTAAAGTCGAAGCGTATATCCAGTCTATTGTACTCAAGAAGACTCTCGAGTCTATTTCATTTGAAAGACGACGAAGTATTGAAGAGGCGGACAACCATATGAGTCTTGAGCAGTTAGTGCACAGATCATCAGGTGGAGATAAGAGAACCGACACGGAACCAATCAAAGAGTAATTGATAATTATTGGATTTATCCATTAAATAAATTCTTAATATCGTGATAAATATTTTACAAAGCAGAAAAATGGAAAAGGGTGATGAAATGGAAAAAAGAGAGCAGAAAGCAAAATATAAATAAAATACAAACAGATGTTACTACAAATGAAACCCCTATAGGAGATATGGCCGAAAAGATGCACGATCACCTGGTGAAACTAGATAGTGAACACTGATTGCACATCAGAGCAAAATTATGTTTAACGACTTTATTAGTACCGGGGAAGTCTCCACCAACCTTGAGGAACAGCAAGGACCCAATAGATAAAGAATAGCCTATTGCCCACAATCATACCGAATTCAACGGACTAACATCTCAGCAGGTAGTCTAAAAGTAAGAGTTAAAACTAAAAGTGTAAAATTTAAAAATATTTGAACGTGAAACGTTACAGCCATCTCCAAAAACCAAAAAAACCTAAAAGATGCGAGGTGGAAATGGAAGATGAAGATGCCTGATATGAGGGAGTAGCATGGACAAAAGAGCTTTCTCGAATGAGTAGACTTAAAATTTTTACAAGTGTCGAGAATCTTGAAAAATGATTTAAAATTCCTACTGTGAAGGTACAGGCGTTTCCGGTTGAATAAATTTTTCTTTTTTAGTTTAAAATTTTTAGACATCCCCATTAAAATCTGGTCTATATACCTGCCATACCCAGTTGGACCGTTGTCACTAGAGAAACTTGGTATATATAAAGATGATGCCAACCGAAAACAGTGAAATAGCATCTTATGGCTGTCACTTCTAAGGACTTCTAGCCCTTATTTATAAGCCCAGAGATTATGTTCTAGTACTTTTACATTCTTAGGAATAGATGATTTTCCTGTAGCTGGTAAATGATTATATCAATACTCCTATAAACCCTACTTTTAATCTCACATGGGTTTGATCCTGTGATATATATGCAGGTAGCCATGAAAAGGAAACCGACTATCTCCAGTCTGTATATATTAGATTTAATTCCCTTTTATTCATGAATGCTAATTTCATAGAAAGACATGTTCTAGTAAATTAGTGATGTTCATATTATTCAAAATTTTTAAGAATTTAAAACTTGATCAAATTGAAGCTGAGGGAAATCTTCAAAGGGAGTACGATGAAATTAAAATATAAATACAAAATGATGATTTAATTACCGAGGTCAACAAAACTGCAGAAGGACCCAACCTATCACTCTCAACAAAGAGAGCTTTGCTGTATGATCTGTAAGATCAGAAACAGCAACCTCTTCAGACGAAGCACATGGAACATCGCTATCTAGATTTGCCCCAAGAGCGATTCATTGACAGTTTTATGATGAGAAGAATGCTCATTCCCAATGCCGGTCTTTCATTGTTGGAATTGACAGGTTCACGTGAATGATTATACATGAGATTCATTTGATCACTTAAGGATTCTCAGATTGGATCCTCATTGTCACAAGCATCGGGTTGATCAAAATTTTGGTTTGGTACTACTCGTTCACTGAGCATTTTATCTCGCAATGTTTGACCATATTTTGGATTATAAGAAAGCTTTTCAATTTGATACAGTTCTTTCTGAGGAAGTCCAGCAACAATTTTTGCTTGGATAATTTTTAAATTTCTCCCTCAAGTTTTAGAATGCACAGAAGATTGTTTAAGTAAAAAAGAACTCTCATGATTGGATTCTGTTAAATTTGATTGGATTGAAGCAGGTGGATAATGATTGATTAGATTTATGATAATTCAAAGAGATTTGTTTCTTATCCGGGTTTCCTTCAAGCCGATCTTCTGGTTTTATGGAAACATTTGGATCGATTGGCTTCATCTGCGATTTAACCAATGCAGAAGCCAAAGTCTTGTCTCATTAGTAACTACTTGGTACTTAGAAAAACCCTTATGTTTATTCGTTCTAAGTAAAAATTGGACAATATTATTTCCTGAAGCTCCAGAGGCAAAACAGAAGATGACTTTCTCTCATCAGCCGTTGCTGATTTGGATTTAATCCAATCAGTTCGATTTTCTGAATTTTGCTTTGTGAAACTTCAACTTGATTTTGAGAACCAGCATATGAATTAATATCATGATTATTATATCTTAAAATAGGTTCTTTAACTCCTTCATAAACAATTTTATTCGGAAGTTGTCTTGAATTGACGACCTGCACATTTGACAAAGATCAATAGACAATATTAGGAGCAGGAATACTTTGAGCCTGGATAATTTCTAGGGGAATGCAATTTTGGAATTTTATGACGGGAAAGGGTGGACTGACCGCGATGAATCACTTTTGTATTAAAACGATTATGTGCAAAATCAGATTTCCTCCTTGCTTTAACATAGGTGACGCTACCCGAGAATTGCTAATAGATCGAGAGTTGTGTTGTTCATCACGTTGTAACTGCGGTTATTGACTTTTGAAATATAAATCTATCAATTGTTCCGCTTGTTTGGATTGTCTTGTAACTTCTATTTCCACGAGAGTAATATGAAGGAGAACCTTGAGATAGATCAATTGAAAGACTTAATATTGTATTGGAGTAATCTTATCCATTGGTTAATTACTGACAAATAATCGAGTTTCAGTTTGAGTGCCTATTGAAAGCTCAAGGACCCCGTAGTTTCGAATTGGAAGCATCAGAGACCTTTGATTGGTTCATTTCGCTGGAGCCTTGCTTATAATCCGGAAATTAAACAATTTTATTGCAATTGTCTACAACTGATAAAACATTTTGGATGTAATTAGGAATTTCTACACGTTCAACAATTATAACAGGACATGAATTTTGGAAGATAGGTTCGAGAGAATGATTTGAACAAAGACTTGGCAAATTGTTAATGAAAGCGGATGAATCCGATTGGTTATGTGATAGATTGGTTAAATTATTGTCATTGTAGATTTTTGAGTCGAGAGATCGATTTTGAAAATTCGGGATTTCTTCATTGTCAGGGTTAGATTCAAAAATTGTTCATCTGGTGCATCATTTGAATGCACTACAGCATTTGAAGATTCATTCGACATGGATTGGTGAATGATATTCTTCATCTACAAATTTCCTGTGATAAAGAATCTTGTTAATCAGGATATTATCTTGCATATCTTCACTTTTATCCTCTTCTTCATTATCTAGCTCAATTTGGATACTTTAATGAATAGCTTTCAATTTAAATTTGGCAACTCCTTGAATATATGAATGGATAATGCCTTCATCTTTATTATCTGTCATAACTTGTAAGTTCTCTTTGACATCTAACTCATTTTCGAAATGGTCTTGAGAAATTATCTTGTCAGTATCTTTACTTTGAACAGGTTTGTTATCTCGATCATCTATCATGATATCTTCGCCTTCTACCCAAATTTAGGATCTTTGAAAGCAACACCGTTCTCATCTAGATTAACCATCATGGTAGTTGAACTCAGGCACTATTTAAGCCGAATATGATATATTTTGATCATCCAACACCATTCGGTTACTGGGTTTAACCTGGAACAAAAATTTTGTTAATATAAGATCGTTTAAAATTCCATCACTTTCCAAATCTATACTTTCTAGTTTTAAAAGCTCATTAACTAATTCGGGTGAACTTTTGAAATTATATTGATAAGAACAATGAGATTCTGATAAACGTGTTTGAAGGCATTGGGTTTTAGAGAATTAATTAAGATTATCAATTTATCGTTCCTTAGTTTCAGAAGCGGACCAAAAACATTCACTTTGTATCACCTTTCCCCATCGCGTATCAGTGAGAATTTATTTGCATCTTCGCCTATTGCCACGAATAGTAAGCAGAATGGGAAAATGTATTCGTAAGTATTAAAGAAATTGAAGCCTTCCAAAATTCTGATTTAGGAGCAATAATCAATATAAACTTTTAGATTACTTTTGGTTAAGCATCTCTTGATAGCAATTTCATAGTGATGTTTTTTAATCCCCAACACAGGCTTTACCAAAGAGTAAAAAATGGTAACTAAGTAATATTCTAATGAGTTCGAATGAATAAAAGCCATTTTTTCAATAAACATGGAATATTTAGAAATTTTTTCAGATAGTTTTCGATAGAATTGTAAAGCTTAATAATCATTGAACACTATCCCTTTTGTACTAAACTATGGATCAGTTCTTCAAATTTCAAATTTACTTTTATACATCTCTACTAAATGTACTGGGTTTTAAGGTTTTAAGCTTTTATTCTTAACAACATCCTTGTCAAAATATTTTTCTAAACATTCTGTTGGTTTTGTCGAGTTGTACATTGAACTCTTGAGAAATAGAAGATATAATTTATTAAACAAATTCCGTATTTATATCTACGATTATAATTACAATTGGTTCTTAAACAATCATCATATATTATTTGCTACTTTATAATTCTAGCTTTACACTGGTTTATTGAGCTATCAGTAATCAGCTATGTAAACTAATGAAGTTCTGCATACTTATTACAATAAATTCAATTACCAAAATATTTGCAGAATTGGAATTCTAGTACTGTTTCCTGCCTCTAATTCGATTCTCGGAATTAATTATAGGATTCTCATTTGATTGAATTATTTGATGATAAATGAACGTTGAAAACCCAAATTTGGTTTCCTTTTGTAATAGCTTTTGAGAAGCTCAGCTAGGGAACTGATTGAAGATGGATTTCTATGTTTCATTCTTTAGAGAATGATAAGCCCATTGCCAAACAACTATCAACGTAATTAAGGCTGACCTGTGTTTTTGGAATGGCTTCATTAAATTTCAGGGCTGAACCAAGCATTTTCAAGAGGTCGTCGATAATTACCTCAGAAATTTCCAGGGTTGTTTGGGAAATTAAATTTACAGATACTATAAATTATTCAGTAATGTACTTCGGATCATCTAAATTGGAGAACTCATATAACATTTCCATCAACTTAGTTTTCTTCTCTATAAGGTCGAAATGTGTTTCATATGAGATTGGGTTGCTATTTAATATAATAGAGGACAATCTGTTTGGCATGTATAGCACAGGCTAAACATCGAATCGGTTTAAATACATTAATTTTAATCAAATTTTTAATTTTATCTGATTTCAGGATAAAATCCTCCACCTTTTTGATAATTTTCCAATACTTTTTATGAGAAGGAAATCTTTTCTTAGTGTAACCTTTCATACAAGCAGTCTATGATATGTTATCATAATGCTGGCTCAATTTGATTTCCATCTTCCAATTCTATTTTAGATAAATTTAAATTGAACAATATTTGCAAAATTATTTAAATCTAGATCTATTTGGCTTACTAAGGTATCAATTTCTTAGATTCAAATTTAATCTAAAGTGTCACAATAGCTCAATTTTATTATATGTCTAGCTGAAGGTACAAATTAAAAAGTAAAGGTGTAAAGGATTTACTATTGATTTGGAATTTCAATACGAGACCAACCAATAAGCATGATAATATTCTGCCTGAAGACACTGGGATTCTAAGTATGGTGATTAGACCTGGTCCGTCTCTGATAATTTTACGTATACACATTTTAAGAAAACAAATGCAATTTTTATTTTACTATTGTCCTGTGGGCTTAATTTCTTAGAAATGTAGTTAACAAACATCGCCGTTTAATTTATGTTTATAGGCTATCTCTTAAATCTTTCGATTTGGAAGAATATTTCTGATACTTCCATATCTGATCTCAATAGGCTTTCCATTTTCGGCCTTGAAATCAGCAAATATTATATTTTTTCTGTTGTAAAGTCTTCTCTTCCATTGATGTTTTTAATCAATTTATTTGATCCAAAATTGATTATTTGAGTTTATAAAGTTAGAACAATCTCTTATTCTATTGACTCAAGACAGAATCATAATTAAGAATGTCGTAAAGGGGTTAATGATAATTCATCACTAACCAATTGGTTTATAATCTCCTTTACAATTGTTCAATACATATTAGAGTAATTTAACATATCTCCTTTATTGAACTAACAAGTATAGGATTGGCTAATTAAGATATAAATACGAAAACCATGTAATAAATATGTCTTCTTTAAATACTGACTTCGTCTACGACAAAGAGATTAAGATTTTCCATATGCTGAAAATTTAAATCTTAAAGTTTTTACTTCAAATGGCTGAACGAAAAAAAGTTGACAATGTAAATTCGATGGAATTCTAGAATTCGACCGAAAATTTTTTTTAACTTATCTTTTTGAAACAACTAAAAGCATTAATGAAGTAAAACGACTACAATTTTAACAAAAATGTTTATGTCTGAAGTTAGACTTGAAAAATTTTCGGGATTAAACAGATATTAAGATTGTAAAATGAATTTTTAATAAAAAAATCGTCAACCAACTATGTAACGACTACAGATTTTCTTATCCTCGCAAATTTTAGATCAAAACCATGTTAACTGTACATTAAATGGATGGACTGAATTTGCTTCATATTATGATTCTCAAGAATAAACATTTTAGCTATTTTTATTTTTTTAACTTAATAATCATACACATAATGATATGGGTTCGGATAATGAACTCTTTGAACCAGAAGCAGAAAAAGAAAGAAATTAACAGAAGATGTGAGGATTGAGGATGTTGAGAGTCTCCCAAGAACATTACTTGATTTGACAGCTTGCTGTAAGACCTAAATGGAAATCCTAATTAATAATGTCAAGTCTGTTGAAATGAATGAATAAAGAAGTTCTTTCAAGCTGTACAAAGAAAAGTTGGTTAGATGCCTGGATTTGGCTGAACTAGAACTCTCATTTTCTTTTCTGGTAAAATCCAGAAAAACACATTCCTAGATAAAAATTAAAAAAAAAACGAAATTTATTTAACTGAGACGTCTATTCCTCTGCAGGGAGGAGTTTTAACACCCTACTCATGGCTTGGGTATCCAAAACCAATTCTGAGCGCACTCTTTCGAAGATTGGGAAAGCCCTTTTTTATACATGCTTCTCATCACCATCTCCCCTTTTTTAAAGTTTTTGTTTTTACGGGGAGGTAGTGGCCTGCAAGCATAAAAGAGTTTTTAAATTGAATTTTTAATTCAATGAATTTAACTAAAAGGTAAATAATGTTTTACTGACACTTCTTGTGGTCAAAGGCATCCGGTTATTTATTACCCGTTGTGCACTTTTGAAGCTCAAGGTCGATGAGGACTTCTCCAACATTAATACTTTACTATCTAGTTCTCACATTATATCTTATATAGCCTGTTTAAAGCTAACCATTCCATTTCCTGTTTATTAGTTATAGTCCTTAATCTCTATGTATGGTCGAGTTGTTATACTTCTCAGCGAATATCCTTCTTCGTGCGGTACCCTGTTCTTTCTCAATTCTACTCATAAAGATATCAAATCTCAATATTTAATTATTCATCCTACTTTTATCTAGGCCGAGGTTCCTTCTTCATTAATGTAGAATTCTACAAGCTTGTATATAGTCCCATTTCCAGCTTTAATTCTTAAGACCACTTTTATTTTGCTTAATATCGTATATCTGTCTTCATTAGATGCTGAGAAGTCTAGTAGTATCCCAGTGCTTAATTTTGTCTTTACCTATTCTCTTACAGCATAAGAATTTCTTGATTTTGGTTTGATCTATAATGTTTGGCATTTTGCTGTCTACATTTTTGAAATTTGTATTTACTCCAATTCTACTTTTGAGTATTAATTTGCTCATATTCTTATGTTGTCACTTTTTTCCAGTTACAGTCGATGGATTTTCTTACCATTTCCAATATTGAATTTCTTTCTTAGCGTATTAAGTTTTTTATCAGGATTAAATTTGCGCTTTACACAGAACAGTATTTTCAGTTGAGTCTTAATCGTTTTTTTTTTGATTCCATCTTAATGTTATTCTTCTTTATGAACTCTTTGTTTTGACCATTCTTGTTCTTAATGCAAGCCTGGGCCTTTGTGGATCCTTAATATGACTAGCGGTATTGTATAATTAACTAAATATAGATGTTGAATCACACTCCAAACTAATAACATTTTTCAGTTGCATATACCAGCTGAATTTCTCAAGGTATTCTATATTCGTTACATACCACACTTATACACAAGTGGTTTGCCCCAGTCATTAATCTAAGTGATTTGTTCAATATTCCACTCAGGGTTATGAGATTCAAGTATCAGAAACCAAATGCATCTATTACATATATCATCCTTGGTATTAATATATTGATTTAAAAGGCATTGCTTTATAACTTGTTGGAACGTTTTTTACAGTTAGTGTTCTATCAATCATACCGATCGTTTGGCATCCAATACCAACTCGGCCCTGTGCTGTTATCTTAGAGTCCATTTTTTATAGAATTTCACTCCTAATAAGAATTTATTTAATGGGTAATCTAATAATCATTCTTTGATTGATTCCGTATCAAGTATCTTGTCTACACCCGCGGATCAAAGCACTAACTGCTCAAGACTCACATAGTTGTCTGCCTCTTCAATACTTCGTCGTCTTTCAAATGAAATAGACTCCAGAGTCTTCTTGAGTACAATAGACTGAATGTACGCTTCGACTTTTGGTTCAATTCCTATCTCTTTACTATACTCGTTGTGGTATTTCGTTACCAGCCCTTCCCAGATCATTACGCAGATCATTATATTCACTTTGAACTTGTAAATCAATGATAACTCATTTGTTATTAAATTGTATTTTCTAGCTTTTTTCATTTTCAACTTGAGTTAATAGGTCAAGATTGGTAATTCCAACCTCGATCAAAGTTATTTAATTTTTCTTTTTATCGTATAGGAAGATATTTGGTCTGTCATGTTGTAATTCCTGTATCTACTCGTATCTCGACATTTTCATTTGCTACAACCTCTTGAACGGAATGGGATTTCAATTTTCTTGTCTTCTTGATTCCAAAATTCCTACACAAGATAAATGTATGCATCTTAATACTTCATTATGCCTTCTCATGCAATCATGATCTAGCATACGGTCGCATTTAGTAGCAAGATGATCTACTGTCTTTGGCACAGCTTTGCAATGTGGGCATCTGACCTTTTCTCCAAAGAATATATTTCTATCCTGAACTTTAATAGAGGAAAGTTCATGATCACAGGTCCTAAACAGCCTTTCGTGAAGTTGTTTGCTTTTAATGTCGGTCATTACGGATTTAATCTGGGATTAATGAAGAGATTCATTGGTAATCTCGCCTTCTGTATTATAATACAGTTTTAAGTATTTATCAATTGTTGAGAGATGTGTCTTATTGTTTTTTTTCAACCTTAATTATGGCATTACGCCTTAATGACACATTTCTTGACTTTTCTAGGCAATTCTTTAATTGAAGTTGCATACTCTCACTCTTATGTTCAATATTGAACATTCTTCTTCCCATCATGGCTCTTTGAAAACACAGCCTTTCTTTGTTTGCTGGCTGCAAGTGGACTTTGTATTCTATTAGTACTTTCTTAATGGATTCATCGAGTTTGACATATTCTTCTGGCTCAAGTTTTAGTACTCCTATATGGTAATTAAGTACAGACACTGCATGCTCGTTTATTGCTTTGAATAAATTCTTTGCATTCAGCTTGCTTTCATACAAATTCTTGACTCTCTTTAAAATTTCATTTCTTACTTTTTCAAAGAATCTTTGGATATTGTGCTACTAGCTGTCTCAATTATTACCAGGTATTTGTAACTGTCTTTGCCTTATAAAAGCGTAGTATCTGATTCACGAATTTTGTTATTGATAGCGGATATTGTCTCATTCATCATTTTTTGAAGTTCTTCATCAGATTCAGCAAGTAATTTTAAATCATCAATAAATAGAAGATGGTTTGTAATATACATATCAGATTCAGTTTTAACACCGACTTTCTGATATTTAGCACTTAGCTTACAGCTTAGTGGACCCATGCATAAAGCAAATAAGAGAGGGGACAGGCTGTCTCCCTGTAAGATACCTTTCTCCAATCTTTTCTCTAAAATTGATTCTCCGTTCAATCTGACATCAACTTTCCACTTTGAAATAGCGTCCTTAAGGAAGCTTGTGATCCACTGAGGAAACTTCAGGCTCTCTATATATTTGATAAGGTAGTCATGATCAACCGAATCAAACGCCTTTTTGACATCTATCCAAGCAGTTTTTAAAGAGTTGGAATGCTCTTTGTTGATGGCCAGATTTAATAGTGCTTGCTCTTTCGCTCCTTGAACCATTCTTACAGTTCCGAGTTGGTTTTCACTCAAGAGACCTCTAAACTCAACAATATTTTGCATTACTTGTGTAACACATTTAGTTGTGAGCTTATACAGATTTGAAATACAGGTTATAGGCCTGAAATCTCCTCCTTCTTGAGGTTCTCCTTTGGGAATAAGGTATGTGATACCTTTGTAAAACCAATCATCTTCACTTTTAGAATTTACGCAGATGCCTTTGATTATTTCATATAGACTTTCATAAAGAGGTGATAATTTCTTTATAAAGAAATTATACACTCCATCTGGACCAGCAGCTTCCCAATTTTGAAGAAAGCTGATGATCTTCTGAAACTCTTCAAAGGAGGGGAAGTTGTCGAATCCACTGTCTCCATCTATATGTTCTTTTAAATAATCCTTGAATTGATCTTGGTTTCTCTTAGTCTCTGACTTTATCCACATATTAGACCAATTATCATTGACTTCAAGAACTGAGATATCGCTTCCCTTTACAACCTCACCAGATAAACTTCTATATAATTCAGAGGAACGGTTTGCTTTGGAGAAGTCTTTTCCCTTCTCATGCATTTCAATCTTTTTCTTATAGATCAAGATTTTTTCCATGGTTCGAGAAATTGCCTCAGTACACTCCATTGAATTCCCAACCTGGAAATTTTCTTGACTCATAAACGTCAAGCATTTTCTCTTATCCTCTCTGGATAGCTTCTAGTTCTTTTGTGACTTACTAAGTAAATCACTAAGAACTTGAAGATTTAATATCTTTTTATCGAAACTATCTTTCCATTTAGAGGGTTCCTGGGTTCATATTCTCATATAAGTAGGCCGTCTGTACACCCCTGATGGTCGCTGCGATTTCTGTCATACTCGTATGGGGCTTACTTTGAACATAGTCGCCAACTATTAAAATCAGAAACTCTAACAGCTGGCAATCCACTTTCTCATTAGGTATCTTCCTCGTCCTTTTGCTCATTCATCCTTCGATAGATGCAACCTCTTGTATGCGCTCGAGAAATACATCCTTTAACCGAATTTCTGATTTTGCTCTGGTTAGATTGCAGATTTCTAACGGATTTTCAATCGTTTTGATACACCTGACTGTGCCCCCGTCAAATCTATCAGAACGCCTTGAGACTGCCATTCTTTTAAATTCTTCTGGAACTTACCACAAAAGACAGTTAGAGCTCGAGTCCAGCCGAATCTAGGCATCCATATAAATCTTCTTTGCACAGCTTCGAAAAACTTCTTTGGCCATCTAGGATCATCCGACTTGATATCGTTGATTAGGACTTCCAAAGAAATCTTGGAGCTAGCTTTCAGATCAGATGGCATCCTTGGGAGACTCTCTACTTCCTCAATCTTCAATTCTTCAGTTACATGCTTTGATTTTCCTTGATTTTCATTTTCTTGTTCAAAGTGTTCAATTTTATCCAAACCCATTTTTAAACCATAAAAATTAATTAGAACTAAATAATGTATTCTCCATTTTTGAGGGAAAATTCTCTCATCAGATTGCGTCATTTATATTCTGTATAAATACAACTTTTAAATAAATACCCATGAAATTTCCAAATGAGTTATCTTCAGAGAGTCAGAGGGCTTCAAACAATATGGTGACAAAAGGATCATAGTGCAGTCCATATACATTTTTATCTTCTAAAAACAAGATCCCAGAGTGTTTATAAAAGATTTAAAGAAGTATTTCACCGTAATGGGATGATCTGAGTTTCAGTTCAAGATAGCATTTAAATTTGTAATTAGAGAAGAGGCTGCAGGATGGATCAAGACGATTGAGGCATTTGTTTGTAGATTTGACTAGGCAGAATCTGTCGTGAGACGGACGACTGTAGCCTTTTCGTGGTTACCCGGATAAGTAATACACTCATGTGTGTGAAACTAATAACAGTTTATATCAGAACGTCACAGCCAGCCAACTCATAAAAAGAAAAACCCGAAAAAAGAGGAGGTGGGGCCGGATGATTGCATGTATAAAAAGGGCTTGCCCGAAGCTCGAAAGAGTGTGCTTAGGATTTGTTCTAAGTGCCCAGGACCTCGGTAGGAGGCTTCTAGTTGAATAAATTTCGTTTATTTTGTTCGTAGATTTGAACCAAAGAATGAATCACTACTCGGATTTTTAGATAGAATGAAGTGCATTGCGTTAAGAGGAAAATTTCCAGAGAATGTACTCTTAGCCATGGTATTAAAAACATTGCCCGTGGATATGTCTAATAGATTGGTTCTCATGCCTGAAATTTTAACGGATGATCATCTATGCCAGTCATGTAGTATGGGGTAAGCGATGGGACTAAAAAGTGAACTGAAGGAGAATTGCTTCAAAGTCGAAGAGAGAAGGCTGAAAAAAGGAACAAGCCGAGAAAATTCAAAGGAAAGTGTCTTTTTTTTAGAAGTTGGACACAAAATTGCGAATTGCTTTAAACTTGAGGAATTAGACAGGTTGAGAGGAAAAATGGTGCAAGTAATACAAGAGGAAGAATTGAACAAAGTAAATTCTATTTATTTATGCGTTGATGTCAATAGATCTGTCAGACCGATACTCAAGTTAATACTGAATGATAGGATTGTAACAGTACTTTGTGGCACAGGAAATGACTTGAATCGAATTTATTCAAAACTGATAAGGGGCGTAAGGATTTACAAATTAGACAAAATAATCACGATAGCAAACGGAGAATCAATGAATATAGTAGGGAAATCAGAATTCATATTATCATTGAAGAGAAAAGCTATATCAGAACTTATTGTTTGCAATGATTTAACACAGTTATGTATTTTAGGCAATGTTTTTTCCAAGCTAGCAAAATTACAGAAATGAAAAGGTTCTAGGAAAGCAAAAATGGTAGCGAATAGTGAAAGACCTGTAGCATATCCGATCCAAATGTATTCAATATAGGAGGAGAAAAAAATTGAAAGAATAGTGAAAAATGGCTTAATGAGGGAATTACAAGATAATCCCATAGTGCTTGGAGAGAACCCCCATATTAATGTTCAAATCGGACAAAAACTTTAGATTTTGTAATGATTTCAGGTGTTTAAACGCGGTGACAACAAGGGATCAATATCCCTTACCACGGTCAAATTGAATTATTTGATGCCATGCAAGGTGCCAACATATTTAGTAAAATGGATGCAGAGTCTCGATTTAACCAGTTAGAGCAGGATGAAGAGTCCAAATATATAAAACGAATTTTGGATGCCGTATGAGCATATTTGAATATAATATGTTGTAATAAGTATTTGGAACCTCATTGGTTTATATGGCTGATTTTTGATGGCTCAATAAATCAATACAAAGCCTATAAAAGCAATGAATAAGATATGATGATTGTTTAAGAACCAATCTTATTTATAATCGTCGACATAAATACGGAATTCGTTAAATAAACTATGTCTTCTATTTCTCAAGATTTAAGGGTACAACTCGACAAAACCAACGTGGCGACAACGACAGGATTCGCACCTGCGACCGTAAACGGATTAGCTTTCCAAACTGGGCGATTGAGCACCTAAGAAAGGTTGAAAATATGAACTGGGTGCATATTCAAACTCAGATGAAGATAAGATTTAGCACCCAAAAACAAATTACGGAAACAGTTACAAGATTTTTCAATACTCCTCAGGTAGGGTCTTATAAAGGCTTCATGAACATGCTGAAAGATGCAGATACATTGCTTAGGAAAGGGTGCCTGGTTGAAAAGCACCGCCAGAATTAAAAAAAATGCTATTACTAACTGCTTAGGCGGTTAAGAGTTGGAACAGTTTAGAAGCACTACAGAAAATGCAGCATGGGTGGCTTATCGCGAGAAGATTGTCAACCAAGTCGATGATGAGAGCGAGTCGATGATCAAAAGAAAAGTGTTAAGGAAAATACTAATTTTTGTAGAATACACGGAGAAGGTGATCACAAAACAAGCAATTGTAATATTGTTAAATTGGTAGAATATAAAGGATGGCAAAGAAAAAAGTTCAATTCGAGAGCAGATGATAAGAATAAGGACCATATAAATAAAAAGTTCTTTTACACGTATACAACAAATTCAAACTCTTCAGATAAGGATATTTCGAGAAAAGAGATCCGAAGTATAAAAAAGAACAGATTCATTACAACTTGTGGTGTAAGAAATCACGCGAATAAAGAAAAATAAATTAAAATTTTACTCGATACGGGAACCGATGCTTCGGTAGTTAATAAAAACCAGTCACCTGCAGAAACTAAAATATATTAGGTTTGAACAGTATTAAGAGCAGCAAATGGCGGCAAAAAAGATATTATAGGTCAAGTCAAAGGTTTAATTATTGTTAAAGGGAAAACAGAAATGGGATATATGAAATATGTAAAAAAAACGAAATTTATTCAACTAGCAGCGCCTGTGCCGCTATAGAAGGAAATTTTAAATCTCCTACTGAGGTCCTGGGCACTTGGAACGAATATTAAGCCCACTCTTTCGAGCTTCGGGCAAGCTCTTTTTTATACATGCCGCATATACACACACGCATGCAATCATCCGGCTCCACCTCCCCTTTTTTCGGGGTTTTCTTTTTATGAGAAGGCTGTGACGTTCTGATATAAACTATTATTAGTTTCACACACATAAATGTGTTACTTATCCGGGCATTTACGAAAAGGCTGCAGTCATCCGTCTCATGACAGATTCTGCCCAATATGCAATGTGTAACTAAGGAATTTCCCCAAGGATATGGAATCGTTGGTTCAAATATCATGGAGAAATATGGCTTTGATCAAACGTTTGCAGATCTTCTAGAACATAAGAAAAAAGCTAAGAAGTTTAAAAACATAAAGCCAATTATCAATAGAATAGATTTTACCAAGGAATATTCAGATATCTTTAAAACAGAATTGAATGAAATGAGTTCATGTAATGTGGCAGAACATAAGATAATAACAAAAAATTCAGAGCCTATAGCTCAAAGAATCTCCCAAACGCCAAAGTTATTAAAAAAGGAAATAGATAAACACGTGGAAATGCTAATAGATTCCAAGATAATTGAGAAATCTAAAAGTGCCTGGGCCTCAAGAATAGTTTCAGTTAGGAAATAATCTGGTGAGTTAAGAATTTGTGTTGATTATCGAGGACTAAATCAGATTACTGTAATGGATGCATATCCAATCCCCAGGATAGAAGAAATTTTAAATGAGTTGTCCCAAGCCAGGTATTTTACAACTCTAGATGCCACAAAGGGTATTATAAATTAATGATTTGAGAAGAGGATAGAGAAAAAAACGGCGTTTAGATGGAAAGGTGGATTTTATCAGTTTAGGAGAATGCCTTTCGGACTGTGCGATACGATTCTGAAAGAACACGGTTGGAACTTTGTCATCCCTTACCTGGATGATATTATAATTTATTCAAAAACTTTAGATGAGCATGAGAAGCACACTAAAATAGTCATGGAAGTGTTAAGGATGTCAAATATTGTATTAAATGAGGCTAAATGTAAATTTTCCAAAGAGGAGATAGCTATTTTGGGCAATATTGTAGCAAAGAATACTGTCAAGCCAGATCCGAATAAAACTCAAGCACTGAGGAATTAAGCGAAATCCAAAAAAAAATGAGAGAATTAAGATCCTTTTTAGGGTTATTGAACTACTGTAGGGGATTCATTCCCCGATTGGCAGAAAAGTCCAGGAAATTGGTAGATTTATTCAAGGAAGAAGCCAAGAAAAGTGCAAAGACAATAAACTGGACGAACGAATTAGAGTTAATTTTCAATGAATTAAAATTAACACTGTCTGATTCAACGGAGAGAAGTCAGCCCAATTTCGAAAAGGGGTTTATTCTAACTACAGATGCATCTGAATTTGCCATTGGCGGGATTTTAAGTCGGATTAATGATGAAGGGAAAGAAAAAAATGATCTGTGCTTACAGTAAAAAGTTAGATAATACACAAATAAAATACTCGGTGACTGATAAAGATCTTTTAGCCACTATTAAAAGCGTTGAAAACTTCAAGAGGTATCTTATAGGTCGAAAATTCAAACATAGAAGAGATCACAAGGCAATCCCATATATCCATACCGTTAAAAAGGGAAATTGTAGATTATTGAGATGGGCTTTGAAACTTCATGAATTCGACTATGAAGTGGTGTATATTAAAGATAAATCGAATGGTGCAGATTTCTTAAGCAGGCAAATCGAAATTTGAAAGAACAAAAGAATGCCAATAATAAACAAATAATTTTAGACAAAACGCATAGAGTATTAAGTCATAGAAGCATAGATGCCATGAAGGCGTTCTTAAGTGGGAAAATTAAATGGAAAGAATTGGGGGAAAATATTAAAGAATTTGTTCAGAGATGTGAAATCTGTCAAAGGGAAGGTGATGAATTAGTGAATACCAGGCACAAGCTAATTTCGGTAAAAGTAGTCGGTGATTTATGGGAAGTTGATTTGCTATGCAGAATTCAAGACAAAGCAGGTAATTCCAAATTTATATTCGTTGCTATTGATAATTTTTCTAAATGGGTAGAAACAAGGGTTATTGCACAAAAAACCAATGAATTAATTACAAAGGCCATAAAGAAATGATTTATCAATAAGCACGGAACTCCGAAAATTATTTATTCTGATAATGGGAAAGAATTTGACAATTAAGCAACAAAGAATCTCTGCCAAGACTTTGTAATTAAATTGCAGTATAATTCACCAGGGCATCATAACGCGGTGGGATGTGTGGAAAGAGTTAACAGGAGTCTTATGAGCAAAATCAGAAAGCTGAGTGATTTTTGAAAAAAATGTTAGGAGAAATCTGTCGATGAAGCCACCAAGGCCATCAATTTATCGGAGCACAGAGCTTTAGGAACCTCCCCACAAATAATAAGGTGTATGGAAGAATCGATTTATACTACCCCTAAATTAAACGTGGTCAAGGAAGTCGATAGGACGTCCGTGTTAGATAATTATTCGAAGATTCAAGAAAAATATAAGGAGGAAATACAATCAGGAAAAGTAGAAGAAAAACATAACTTAAATATCGAGTATTTTGTATTTGTTTATAAAAATCCACCAGGAAACAAACTCAAAGCTAAATGGGGAAATGGTTTTCAAATTAAAGAGCTAATAGAGTCTGATGCTTACTTAGTTACAAACAATAGATCTTTAAGATTAAATAAAAAACATGTGAAGAAAGACTTTTCAATGCTTGCAAAGGAGGTGTTGTAATAAGTATTTGGAACTTCATTGGTTTATATAGCTGATTGTTGATATCTCAATAAACCAATGCAAAGTCTATGAAAGCGATGAATAAGATAGGATGATTGTTCAAGAACCAATTATATTTATTTTCGTAGATATAAATACGGAATTCGATAAATAAATTATCTCTCCTATTTCTCAGGATTTAAACGTACAACTCGACAAAACCAACATAATGAAATCCCCTTTGGCCAAGTTAACGCCAAGGTACATTTCAGAGAATCATGGATTCCATATTACAAGAGTTTTAATAAAATTTTGTTATGGTATACATTGAAGGAATCATAGTGTTTAGTAACAGCAAGGAAGAGCATATTAATCACATTAAGTTTGTGAAAACAAAACCAAACGAAGCAGGACTGGAAATAAATGAACGAAAATGTAAATTTATGAAGAATGAGATTGAAAATTTAGACCATCAGATTTCTTATAAGGGAATGAGGCCGTTGGAATTGAGATTTGAAAGCATAAAGGAAATGAAAACACTGGGGAAAATAAAAAACCCAATCATACTTGGGACTTATAAACCATTATAGGATGTTTATCACCAATCTATCTATATTGTTTAAACCATTATTCGATGTTTTGAAAAAGGAATTGAACAACAAAGAAGTAAAGAAATATTAACAGGCGAGGAATGTGCAGAAGCTTTTATATTAATTATGAATTTAATATCCAAAGATGTTCTTTTAACAATTGCTGATACAGAAAGCAATTCATAGTAACTACGAGCGCATCAAACATAAAAAAACGAAAATTTATTCAACTAGAAGCGCCTGTGCCTCTATAGGAGGAAATTCTAAACCTCCTACCGAGGTCTTAGACACTTGGAACAAATCCTAAGTCCATTCTTTCGAGCTTCTGGCAAGCCCTTTTTTATCCATGCCGCTCCCGCATGTTGATCACGCGATCATCATCCGGCCCCACCTCTCCATTTTTCGGGTTTTTCTTTTTATGAGTCGGCTGTGACGTTCTGATATAAATTGTTATTAGTTTCACACACATAAGTGTGATACTTATCCGGGCAACCACGAAAAGGCTGCAGTCATCCGTCTCACGACAGATTCTGCCCAGCGCATCAAACATAAAGGTAGGCACCGTAGTTTCACAAATACATTATGGGGAAGAGATGATTGTCCGGTTTTTTAGTGCAACTCACAATTTAGCAAAAGGTCAATATTCAACAACTGACCAAGAGTTACTAGCGATAACATCGGCTTTAAAAAATTTCAGACACCATTTAATTGGCAAATTTTTAAATTAAAAACGGATCATAAGGCTTTGATTTTTATGGAAAAATAAAAGATGATCGTTTTAGAATATACAGGTGGTCAATATCGTTACAGGAATGTGGGTTTTTGATTGAACATATTAAAGAAGTGAATAATTTTACAGATTTTCCAAGCCGTGCATTCATTTGTGACAATATTAAGAAAGAAATTAAAGATGTGCTCATAACGAATGAAGAAGATAAAAAACGAATAATAGCTGAGTATCATGAAATCACCGGCCATGAAATGTTTGATAAAATAGAAATATAATCGGAAAGAGTTAATTAAAGTGATTGATGAAAAATTTTCTAAATGTGAATATGTCAAAAAGACAAGAGAATTAAAAAAACAAGCAAATTGTATACCCTCATCAATAACTGAGACAGATAAACACCGGTAAATATATTTAATTGTATCTATGGTTTCAGATGGTTATATTTCTTAATGTCTAGATCTTTTTTGAAGAATTATAGAGACAAGAATATTAAGAGATAAAGTGCTGAAATGGTGATAAGAGAATTATCAGATACAACGAGAAAGGTAGAGTATCAAAATAATTATTATATGACAATGGTAGAGAATTTACTAACAATAGCATACAAAGATGGTGTGAGGAACGGCAAATAGCATTGAAACATGGGTCCATTTATACACCAATAACAACTGGTGCTGTAAAAATATTCAATCAGTCACTATTGAAAATGTTAAGACGATTTACGCACTTTAGAGAAAAAAATTGGAAGGTGTGGTGGTTGGAGAAAGTCACAATGGCTTACAATGTATCATAGTGTAGGTCAATCGGATGTTCTCCCTGGGAATCAAAGAAAAGAAATATTGAATTCAAAGTTGATAAAGAATTTGGAACAAGACATCTTATCAACAAAGAAAAACTACAGAATAAAGCCAAGGAAAATATTGAAATATATAGAAGGGAATGCTCGAGAGGATATGGAAATGATTCAGTGAAATTATAAGTGGGGGAGGGGGGCAAAGCTTTGTATGAAGACCCCAAGACCAAAAATTAAATTAGCTGCGAAGCGGGATACTAAAACCAGGATAACAAAAGTGAAAATCAATTCATATGAATTAATAGGTAAAGATGTATATAAATAGATAGCATACCAGAGAAAGGTAAAAACACGAATATGAATATCTATGAGACAAATTTCAATAAAAGGGGTGTGTGTTTGGTCATTTAAACCATAGGAATTAATTAGAACTAAATAATCTATTTTCTATTTTTGAGGGAAATTTCACGAATCAAATTACGTCATTTGTATTCCGTATGAATACTACAACATTTAAATAAATATTCATATAATTTCCAAATGAGTTTTCTTCGGAGAGTCAAGGGGCTCCCAACAATGGCTATTTTAAGATTATGCTACGAAGTTTTCCCTAATAAATATGGCCTTGTTAGATTTTTCTTATCTAAAGTCCAATATACAATTTTGTAATGACGATATTAATATAGTGAATTTACCAAATAATTTGTGGCAAATCCAATGCTAGAAATTATTGATGCACTAAATGTTTTTATTAATGTAGAAACCTACGTTCTACCAAGAATCCATCGTTTTTATTTGTCACATAGCGTAAAAACTGCCGATATTAATTAGGAGCAACAATAATATCAAATAATTGACGTTGAAAAAATTAATTATGGTATCCATAAAGAATTTCAAATTTGAAAACCATGCACAAATTAAATGATAGAAGCGGTTTTATTTATATTCTTTTGCGATTTAAACCAACAGATGTCCTGCCAATTGAGGATCACCACAATCAACAAACATATTTATTAGATTCGGATGGTTTTTATGTGTTAATCAATAATTATTTAATTAATACTTGTATTGTATATAGTAATCAGATTCAAATGACAATTTAGGATTGCTATATGAAGGAATCAGGTATCATTAATTACTACATCAATCACAATAATAATACCTGATTTGAAGATGGATTAAAGTAGAAATATTTATTCAAACCAATGGATATTTAAATTTAATACAGCTAATCACGGAGAAGAAACAAAAAGTGAAAAATCATGAATTGGAATTGAAGATAACAAAAGATTATATTGAGAAGTATGGTCCGAGATGGCTTTAAACCAGAGCAAGAAAGGAATGCATCTTCTTACTGTCTTGCTGTATACTAAACACTTTATAGTGACGAAAATTGGTTCTTAAATTAAGAGATTGGCAATCTCTTTCTTAACTCCTTGTGAAAATTTCTATGAATTTGAAAAATAAGGAAGGCTGCAGTTGCAGTTGCCTGTAAAATAACTCTGCAGCCACTACTTAGGAGGTAGAGGTGTAATGTTCACGACACATAGGAGTCCAGTGTGGCGTTTGGTTTCAAAATGCCGGATGGTTCAAGAAAGTGGTTATATATGGAATGGGCACAAAGCCATTCCACTTTGTATATGAAACATATATTTTGCTCCTAGTTATCGAAGTCCACCAGGGTATGATAGGGTCTTCCCTGAATTTAGAGTGATCCATTGAGTGCTTTTCCGATCTTGCCTGGGCCAAGTTTCCTCCATCCCTTGTAGGTGGAGTTTTTAGCAACCCGTTTGACAATAAAGTTTTCACCGATCACTCATTAGCTATAGCAATATAGTGAAAATAAATTACTTTTTTTTACTACAGCTAATCATAGTTCAGCAATATAATTCGATTAAAACTGATATTGTTCAAGAATGCAAATGTAAGTACAACAATAAAGAATACTTATATTTCTGTTCTACCCTTCCAAAGATCGACCCTAAAGGGATTTGAAAAAGTAGCCATGCTTATATTTTGATTGATGTGGAATGCCTTCGTGATCGATCTTTCATTTTTTCATATAAACTTTTCAAGGAAATCATAATACCATTCGAAAGGTGCATTCTTCTGAAAACATTTTTACTTATTCTCTCGTGAAAAAGCCAGCATTACAGAGCAAGCAGATCGATACTCGCCATAAAATGGCCAGGGACTGAACTTGACTAACTAAGAAAGAGCTTAAAATAATAGTTTTAGTAACGAAAGCAAGTTCAATCTCCGCTACTCAAATGGAAAGAGTAGTATGTTGTTCAGGCCTGGTTCTGGGCTTTCAATGAAGAATATTACCAAACTCCAAAAATTTGATAGTGGCCCGGTGATTATATGAGCCTGTTCATCATGTAACGGCATCGTGAAACTAATGCTTATCGATGGGATTATGGATGCCTCAAAGTATGTGTCCATTTTTGTCTCTGATTTTCCTCCTTTCGGAGTCTATGGGACTTTCTGAGTTCATTTTTCAGCAAGACAATGACTCTAAACAAACGGCAGGCATAAAGAAGAGAATATATACATCATAAAAGCACTGCCATGGCCAGTAATTTCTCTTGGCATGAACTTTATAGAGAACTTATTGGTTGTGTGAAAGAACGTGTGGCCGAATATGAGCCAAAAAACATTGCAGATTTAAAAGACAAAATCTTTTAGATATAGAATAGTATTCCCAAAGAAATGTGTGAAAAATATGCAGTGACGTTTGATAAACGTACGTTAGGCCTTTGCCGAGCCTGTGGAAAACATATAAATTATTAATTAAAAATTATACGTTTTTTTTGACACAAACTGTATATGTTGGTCAATCATAAAGAGATGATAAGCCAATTGGTTAGTTATGATTCATCATTAACCCATTTACGACACCTCCCATTACAAATTAATAGGTATCTTTTCTAATATGTTTCTTGTTAGCCCACAAATTGATTGTTGAATCTGATATATTGTAGACGTCTTCTTGATTATGAATCCTTGAAACTAGCCAATTTCAAATTTATTTTTTAATATTGGCCTATATACTAAAACTTCTTCTCCAATATGAAAATTGCTCTGAAGTAATTTTTTTCTGCATATAGTAGAAATAGTATATTTTTATTATCAATCATTACTTGATGGTCTATATCTGATTGCTTGATTTCACCTTCGATGACTATTTAAATTCTGGGATTTCCCAAATTTCATGTGTAAGTCGACGTGTTAATAGCTCTATGAAAAGATATATTCGTCACGAATGTGTCTGCCGATGGTGTCTTTTCCCACGATAATTAACCGTTGTCAATGATTTTCATCAATTTTTGTATTAATTTTTGATTCACTCTTTCGACAGCTCCCACTGTTACATTATATTCTGGCAAGGAAATTTTTTGTTTCATGTTCTTGTTTATACAATACTCGCAAATTTTATTGCTTTTGAATTTAGGGCCTGAATCGGTTAATATCGTGTCTGGTATGTCATGTTTAGAAAGAATTAAAAGATTTATGTATTTTTATCCTTGCTATGTATGACCGCTGTTCCTATTCAATTGGTATAATGATAAATGGCTATAGAGATAAATTTGCACCTTCGCTTTTTCCTGGAATTCTGCCTATGAGATCAATTTCCCATAATTCATTTGGTTTGGAAGTTTGAATTAATTTATGCTTTGTATTATGGCCCAATGGCTTGTTTTTCGGGCAAATATTGCATCTCCCTACAAATTCTTCTATATCTCGATATATGTTTTCCCAATGGTATTTGTTTTTCAATAAAAACTTCATTATGGCTGAAGTACCATGGTTGGACATTATATGATATTCTTTTAGTATTTCATTTGTATTGCGGATAATTCTTTTTATCTCTGTTCCCTTGTTTGAGTTGTCTTCTGGTCAACTTAGTATATCTGCAATATTTGTTTCGCCCTTGATATATTTTGGTGTAAAAGTGAATTTAAGAAGCCTTTATGTCCATCTAAGAAGCCGACAAAGTGTTCTTTACCGTAGAAATATATTCCAAAGCCTTATTATCTGTTTCTAAGGTAAATTGTCTTCCCAGCAGACAATGTCTGTAACTGAATGATTAATTTCGGCTTCTTTTAACTTTTGACTAAATGAATTAATCATATTTTTGAATTAAAATTGTGTCTATTACATGGCTTGATGCATCGGTGTAAATCGAAAAGTTATCACAGGTTGTGTATTTTTGGTATTATTCACTAGTAGTTTTTGGGCAGTAGAAAAGGCTTGTACTTCTTCTGGGCCTCACCTTAGATTTTCTTCGCTATCTTTCCTTTTCCTTTATGATGCTTTATAAAGTGGTAGTGTCGATTTGGTTAACCCAGGTATGAATTTGGGCAGTAGTTAACTAATCCTAGGAATTAAAGAAGCTTTATTGTTATCGGTTTTTTGAATTCTTTTATCGCTTTGACCTTTTCCGGTGCAATTTTAACAATCTCATCTCCAACTATATATCCCAATATTTTAATTTCATCGTTAAACAGTTTACATTTCTTTATATTTAGCGATCTCCCACTTGCTTGGAATTTCCCTAATACCATTTCTAAATACTCATAATGTTCTTCCATCGTTTTTGAATATATGACTATGTCATCTAAATAAGGTAAAACAAACATCCCTTTCATACATTTGAGTATGAAGTCCATTGCACGTTGAAATGTTGCTGGTGCATTTGATAGTCCAAATGGCATTCTTTCAAACTCGAAAAGTTCATTATTCCATGAAAATGCTGTTTTTTCCCTATCGTGAACATTCATTGGAATTTGATAATATCCAGATAGTGCATCTAGTGATGAGAAATTTTTTGCACTGGATAGTGAATCTAATATTTCATCGATTCTTGGTAAGGTGTATGCGTTTGGTGTTGTGATTTTATTGAGTGCTCTGAAGTCTATACATAATCGTATGGTACCATCTGGTTTTCTGATGGGCACGACCCTGGATCTCCACGGACTATTTGAGGGCCGAATTATACCCTAATCTAAATATTTCTTGATTTCCAGATCAATCTCTTTTTTATAGTTTTCCGGTATCCTGAATTTTGCTTGGACCATTGGCTTGGCATTGTTGGTATTTATTGTATGTTCTACTCCTACAATTTTCCCTAAGTCCTTTAAGTCTGTTTTAAAAAGATGCTTGTATCTATTTAGAATCTTTGATTTTCTGGCTTCAGCTTTGTCAATTCTATTTATCTTGCTCTGTGCTTGAATGATTTCATTTTTGAAAGTTATGAGCTCCGGGTGTTTTGATATTACTTCCGCTCCAATAATTACTTGAGTGGTTTCTTTTTTTGATATAACTAATGATATTTTGTATTTAATTTTGTTAATTATCATCACTTCGGTATTTTTTGAAATACCTACGATGTCTATAATTGAGCCATCTGCCCCTTTTATTATAATGTTAGTGGGCCATATTTCGATTCCCTTTGGTAACTGGTTTTGACCAATCATTGAAATATCGGCTCCTGAGTCTATTATACACTCACTTATTTTATTGTTTTTTTTCACTGGGCAGAATCTGTCTTGAGACGGATGACTGTAGCCTTTTCGTGGTTGCACAGATAAGTAACACACTTATGTGTGTGAAACTAATAACAGTTTATATCAGAACGTCATAGCCTCCTCATGAAAAGCAAAACCCGATAAAAGGGGAGATGAAGCCGGATGATGATCGTGAGATCAACATGCGTGTGGAGCGGCATGAATAAAAAAGGGCTTGCCCGAAGATCGAAAGAGTGGGCTTAGTATTTGTTTTAAGTGCCCAGGACATCGGTAGGGTGTTTAGAATTTCCTCCTATAGAGGCACAGGTGCTTCTAGTTGTTTCGTTTTTTTTAATTGATTTACTTGTCACAATCAATTGATTAAAATTTATAATTAACTGATACATTAAAATTCAAGTAATTCTATGTGGCTCAATCTTATAATTCCACATCATAACATTGATTGCCATATAAGGTTCTTTGAAGGCTTGACACAGCTCCTGCACAATAAATAGAATCATCGTGAAACTAAATTTTTCGATTAGCAAGAATAAATAAATAATCATAGAATTTAGCCTCATCGAAACAGACAGACCTTATTCAACCATCATTATTTAAAGATTTTGCGTCAAAATTATTTTTACACTAATTATTAATTTATCAACTAATTAACAAATTTTTTTAACTATTTGGATGCACAATAGTAAAGTCGAACACTTTCATCGAAGGATAGGCGCAGAGAAGCTAAACGATCACAACAACAGTAACACAGTATTGAGTAAATGAAGCAATGCTTCCCTAATCTTTTTCAGAATATAATTTGTCACTTCATCCCAGAAACACTTTTTTATGAATGCATTAAGCCATTCTCTCCTTCTGAAGATATGATTGCACCTCCCAGACAAATAAATTCCTTCATGCAATATTCCTTTTAATTTATAAATTCAATGCTAAATCAGCATTTCTGAAAACTTCCACAATGAATGGTAGGAAGAAAAAAAAAGAAACAAGCTTAAATTTATGAATCAAAATGAAAAAAACTCTATTCTCTTTAGAAATTACTCAAATTATTTAGCCCAGGACAGCCATTAATGCCCTATATACACTTAGAAATTTGAGAAATAAAATACTGGGTTTTGGAATTTTTCTTGACAGAGTCTGTCATCTTAGATAACATCTTGGACAATTAACATATAAGCTTGTAACCTTCATGAAAAAAACACACAAGACTACTTTGAAAATTTCCTTCCAAAACAAAAACCACAAAAATAAGAGGAAAACAATTTAAATCAGCCCGAAAAATTTTCATACCAAACATTTTGAATCAAGTTAAAACTTCCAACTGAAAGGTGCAGGTTCTTCTCTTCAAATAAATTATATTTTTTTTCTTAAATTTTGTTAAGGCGAATCAAACTTTGTTTGAAAGTAATTTATTTAACCGAAATCTATTTAAATCAATTTAATAGGAAATTAAACTATTCATGATATCATAAAATGTCAAGCCAATTACTTTATAACCATTGATACTATTTCTATTCAGCTTACATTGTTTCTTTCATGCTTGAAATTCTTAAACTATAATTTATTTTTGTCTCTAGTAATGGAAGAGTATTGGCTTGGTGATAGAAGATCTTCTTTACAGTGCTTCCCAATGAAGCATTGAAAGGTTTAATATTAAAATTCTTCTTTATTTTAAAATAATGTTTACTTTTCCTTCTTTCATTTCTCTAAATATTTTCAAGCTTGGATGAATAATACTTTACAAGAGAATCAAATGACTATCATCTTAAGAGGAATCCAAGAAAATCACAATCGTGTTTCTTCAATGCTTGTTCTACACAAGAGAATCACAGCTCATAATAAAAGTGAGAAAAGGACTTGAAATAAATATAGATCTTAAAAGAACAAGAAAATATTTGAAATCAAATAGAACCATTTTACTACGCAATTCCTCCTCCAGTTTACATTTTTATTGATTCATTAAGATCAAATGTCTCTCATGTTAAAGGAAATTATAAGATTATTCAATTATTTAGCTTTCGCAGAACCAATTTTTAAAATTTGAAAATTCCCGGAAGGAGAATAACAAACAAAACATAAATTTGTTTATAGAAACAAACAAATTAGCATAAAAACATATATAAACATTTTTGAATTTCAACCCATGTATTTGTTCAAGCTGCTGTTGATTAGTTTACTAACACAGGCCTTTTCCAATGCAACACAAGACACGAAAATAGTCAATTGCGAATGCGACATAAAAATGGTCGATCTAAGCCCAGACTTTGTTCCATTGATTCTTACTTCACAAAACATTGGAAAGATAAGATTTCTTCTGAATGCCTGTAATATTAAGAGGGCCATCGTTGGTGGATGGAATGATCATATCTGCAATTACGTTCTATGGAATAATGGTGCTGTTGTTCCCGTGGAAGAGTGGAACATTCCTTCATATTCCCTGTATGCAAACAAATGCACTGGTAGAGTCTACATCCTTGTAAATGAATTTGTGTACCCTGAATGCAAAAGATTCTATTCTATCACCTGTAAAGCAATCGAAGATTACTGCTGTGAACCATGCCACACCCCATGTGAAAAGAAAGACGTCTGTCCGACACCACCTCCTTGTCTTGAAGTTTCACCTAAACCATGTGAGCCGTGTAAGCCATGCATGCCTTGTGAGCCATGCAAGCCTTGTGAGCCATGCAAGCCATGCAAGCCCTGTAGAGATGATCCTCCAGCACCCACCCCATGCTACATACCCATCCCTATTCCAGTTCCATGCTGTGAAAAACTTCCAGAACCATGTCAGGAGACATCCGAAGATTCTAGTGAAACCAGACCATGCAAACCCAAATGTCCTAGTAAATCTAAAAGAATCCTATTCAAGAAAACAAAAATCACTAATAAGGATACACCTTGTGGTCCTGTCATCAATGAAGATAGCAAGTCAAATCTTATTCAATTCATTAAGTGTGGGAAAGATAATTTCAAAATAAGCATTATCGAGCGAAACGATAAAACCAAGAAATCCATATTCAATCCCAATGACTGTAACACTGATGTAAAGATTGAAATACTGAAATATCCAAAACTACTTTTAAGAGTATTGAAAGAAGCCAAGGAACAGCTTGGAGGAAAATCTTATCTTTATGTAGATAGAAAATCAAAGATCTATATACTTAATGACTCGAAGATATACATTGTTGGACACAAGAACAATTGAATAAAGTTCAAGCTACTTAAAAAAGATTCTTTTAGATCTCTAGCTAAAAAAGGACTGTCAGAAGTCGTATTCAGTTCATGATATTAAAAGAATAAATTGTAAATACATCTAATTTTCTTATAGTTTAAATTCAATTAAAACTTTAAATATTACAGCTCTTCTGTCGACAAGTAAAAATTACTTTGTATTTTTATAGCTTAGTTAATTTTATTTCAATCCTCATTAAAGATCTTTGATCGAAAAATATTAAGACGCCAAGAGATCATTCTAGTGAAACGCAAAGGTTGAAAATCAGAACATAGTGCTTCTATTTGCTAATATAATTGAAATTTAAAATTTTGAATTATAAACTGATTCGAACTTATAGAGTCTTTTTTTTCAATTCGACCATCCTCTAGCAATTATTATGAACTATATTTTCTCATTTGCAGAATTCTCAATTGCTTCTCTATTCATTTCAGGTTGGGCAGATAATGTTAGAAAACAGAAGACTGTAACCTTTTCGTGATTGCCCGGATAGATAATATGATTATGAGTGTAAAATCAATAAAACCAATTATAAAACTAAAAAATAAAAAAGGGGAGGTAGTATGCGAGGACCCCATCCGTAGAAACATCTGACTAGAAGTCGAAAGAATGAATTTAGGATATATTATAAGTACCCTGGCATGATATTAGAATTCACTCTTGTAGAGACACAGGTGCTTCTAGTAGTTTTGTCTGCGCCACCTTTTAGAATTTTGTTTAAAGTAATGTAATTTTAATTAAAACAAAAAAGTAATTTTAAATCCGGTCATTTCAATGAAATTTCTCATTGCCTTAATTGTCGATGAGTTTTTAGTTCAGAATCGCCACCCTGATCATTCTTTCTCGATCCTTGCTTACACCACTTCAACTATTTCCAGTATTGAGTTATATAATTTAGGGGTTTCTTAATTTTAGCTCAGGTTTTGAAAATTGGTCATATTAAAACATCATCTCGCTGACATCTATGATCTCATCCATTGGCATAATTAAGATGTTTGCACACTTGCCAAGCAGACACAAGGCCGCTCTTACCTTCATAAATAGTATAAAGTTTTTTTTCTAGTTTATTTAACTGTACATAGCTTAGTTTGCTTAACTATATTCCGTAGTCAGACATTTAACGTCGTCCCTTTAAATTAATCATATTCATCTTAGATCATTTATAGATCATATTTTAGAATATGTATTTTGATAGTATGATTGAATCTGGGTTCATAAGAATCTTTTCATCAAACTCCGAGCTAACTTCAATTATATTTCTCTTTTAGTTATCTGCATGCTCTGGTTATTCACTCGTGGATGCTATATCTAGGTTTTTCGCTTTCTTGATGTTCAAACTGTTTTTTATTATATATTCTCCTTTTTCAGACTGCTTAAGTATTTTCACAGCTTTGCCTAGTTTTCCTTATCACTATTCTGATAAATTTCTCTACTTTCAAAATCGTTGGATTGTACTCATCATTGGTTATGAGTGCCTGAGATTAAATAAAAAATAATTTATTTAACTAGAAGTGTCTGTATCTCTCCAAGAGGAAATTTTAATCTCTTGCCATCGTTCTAGGCACAAATCGCAAGCCCACTATTTTAAGCTTCAGTCAAGGCCTTTTCATACACTTAAGTGACGGAATATTGTGGACAACTCTCCTAAAATTAAAATTTACAAAACATGGGGAGAACCAGTTAGAAGGTTGTTGTTAAACCCAATGAAATACAAAAAGGGTCTGTCCTAAGCGAGAAGGCGTATAGACCGAAAATTTGTTTCAAGCTTCTAAGACTTTGAAGCGGGCTAAAACATCCTCGCGAATGATACAGATGCTTCTCGTTAAACAAATATGTTATTTATCTAAAGGCATTGGGACGGCCAAACCTTCCTCGCGAATGATACAGATGCTTCTCGTTAAACAAATATGTTATTTATCTAAAGCATTAAAAACGGCTAAAGTTTCTCCAGAATGATACAGATGCTTCTCGTTAAACAAACATGTTATTTGTCCAAAGGCATTGAGACGGTCAAACTTTCTCCAGAAATACAGATGCTTCTCATTAAATAAATATCTTGTGTTAACAAAGTCTTGGTATAAACCAACCTCTATTAAAGTAAAAAGTATTAAAATTTTCACAAGAGTTAATAAACTAAATATTTATAGACAATTTATTAAAATGACAATACAATTTCTGAATTTAACAGAACCCGTTTATTTCCTTTCTTAAAGGAGTATATGCACAGACATTATTCTTAACCCAGATACACAACACAAACAACGCGGTCCTCATATTTTAATATGTAGATCTTTCTTGATACTGAAACTCGGTCTTTCCTAGCAAGGATTGACCAAAATGACAAGCACAAGGCATCGGCCAAAGCACATCCACCCCAAAAAACAACACAGTCCTCATATTTTCATATGTAGATCTTTGTTGATACCGAAACTCGATTTTTTTCAGTATGTAATCTACTGTATTTTCATATTTCTATGAAAATATTAATTTTAATTAAATCAATTTAATTAAAATCCTCAAACAAATAACATCCTATGATGCAATTAGCTGATAACATGGATCACAAAGACATGAACAGCCTTCTTCCATGTGAAAAGGAAAATTCAACAAAGTTGTCTTCCCTTACATCCCTTGGAACAATTTAGGGGTAACCTACAGCTTTGAAAACAGTGTGTTATTTTTAAAAATTTTCCTTTGAATGATTTTTAGATTAAAATTAATTAATCAAACTGATTATTTTCTAGAAAGAAATAATGATGATTTCAAAAATGTTGTTTTAAGCTGCTTCCAGATATTGCAATAAATTCAATACTTCATGATTTTCCTGTTTAAATTTAAAATAATACGAAGACAAGGAGTAATTCCGAAGTCTTCTGTATTCCAGATGAGAAAAAGCTCTTTCCGAGTGCTACTCTTTCAAAGATCAACAAATTATCAAATAAAATTCCTTTCTTAAATTTTTAACTGTTTTTTTAAAAAATCAAAACTTTCAATTCGATCAAAAAAGCTAACAGAAAAGCAGAAAAAAGAACTCAAGTTTTTTAAACAAAGAAACAGAACAAAAATAGATTGATTCAACCACAAAATAATTTTCCGGTTGTTTGAAGAATTTTAATCTATCAAAACAATCAATAAAAATGATCAAATATAAATAATTCAGATTATTTTACAAGAATCAAAAAATCTTCTAAAATCTTGTTTCTATTGACGTTTCAAGCTTCATACACAATCATCCTCTTTAATTTGACAGCAAATCCGATTAACAAACAATATCAATGGTAACTAGGCCTCTTGTTCATGAAGCTACAAAGACCTGAAAATACAGGAAACAAATTGACTCATAACATATAAGTTCCTGAAAAAATAAAAATACTTTTTTTCAAAAAATATCATAGGAAGAACACAATTCCATTCTATAAAAGTATCTAGACACAATCCTTAACACATTTTTGTATTACGATCTTCAGAGACACATTTTTATTTTTTCATTGATATAATTACAAGGTTATGAAATTTCAAAATTCACAATAAAAACTTCAATGCAATTTTCCTGATTTTTCAATTAAATACGAATTAATCACTTCTTGAAAATAAAACTCTCATACTTCATAAAGTAAATGATTCAATTACCTTTCAATAAATATAGAATATCAGTAATGACAGTCTTTTTTTATATTTTCGAATTCCTATTAGATAATGGAGTAAAATCAAGGAATATTTAATCCAGGTTTCAAAAAACGATCAAAATTTTCATTATTTAAAACCAAACATATGAATTTTAGTTACAAGGTAAGCAACAAAGACGAATATAATGGTATTTCTTGGACAAAAACATTGACTAGAAAAGGAGTTGGGATAAGGCGATCTGAAATAGCCAAAACATAATAAAAAATTTTAAAAGAAAATCCAATAACCAAATATTTACTAAAATCTGCATGCATGGCTTTTACTTAAATTGACAATTATAAGACATTCGAATAAAGAATTCTCAGTTGGTGATTCTGTTCAGGAATAGAATCAAGAGTTCCATTCCAAGTCTAAAGCTAGTAACACATTTATCAGGCTGTCTTTAATATATCCATTTAGTCCATTAATTTACCTGAAAATAGTCAAAAACAAATTAAAAAGATCTAAACACCAATAATTTAATCTTAACAACCACATTTAACACTTCCTTCCGAACCTTACATTCAGCTCTGTACTTTCAACAAGGGCCTTCGAAGATTCATTTACCTTTTTAATATCCTTCAGTGTTTCATCCTGGTCTTTCACAATCACTGTTTGATATCTTGATTCCTGGTTTATTTTCTTCAAATATCCTAATATTTTATCTAATTTGTCTTCTTCTGCAACTGGCTCAATTTCTTCCTTTATTACATTGATTTTTGGCTTCATTTGAATATTCTCAATTTTCACATTTTTATTTGGAAACATCCATTCATACAGTGAATTAAAAATGACAGAAGGTCCTTTGATAATACTTTTTTCATCAATGAGTGATTTGTTTACATCTCTGGCTTCCTCAGCCTGTTTATAAATATTTAAAGCCATGTCTTTTATTTTGTCTATGTTTTCTCCTTGTGTCTTCAATTGCATCTGTGTTTGTTCTTGTGTTCTCATGACTGATTCCAATTTTGAAACAGCTTGGTCTACTAAGATTTCACTCTGCTGATCCAGAATCTCAATTTCCTCATCCAAGCGTTGATCTTTGTCTTTGAATTCCTGTAAAGAGTATTTCTCATTCATGGGCGTCAGGGGGAGACAATTTATGAGTTCCCTTTTTTCTTACAACCAATTACATTTCAAAATTGCTCATTGTTCATTGGACAATGCAGCTTGAAATATTGCAGTTATATCAAAATGCATAAACTAAATAGATAAATAAAATGTATTGTATATTTTAAGAAACGACAAGTCAATAAAAGAAATGCTTATAAATTCCGAACTCAAAGAATCACAGCAATTCGCTTGTTTTTTTTTATTTTTCAACCCCAACTATGGATTCCCAGACTTCCCTTTATGAATCCGCTTTGAAACTATATTCACAAGACCACAAAGAACTAGAAAAGCTCTTTAGTAAGCATCTTAAGAAGTCTTTCGATCTTAGATTCTGGAATTTATACATTGATTACATAACAAAGGTGTCTACAAAAAAGATAAATAAAATTGATGTTTATTCGTTCGTTATAAAGCATTTTGAGCATTCATACTTTTCTTTTGTTTTTATTAAGAAGCTGATTCAAGAAATTGACGTTGAAAATATTGAGAAAATAAGGAATGTTTATTTAAATGCCTTTAGTTATCCAATGCAGAATCTTAGCATCCTGTGGAATGAATACGAGAAGTGGGAATTGTCACTCCGCACCCCTAAGTCCTCTCTTGAGAAGACACATTCTATATTCAACATGTCAAAAAACATCTACCAAAGATTGGTGCCCTTCATCGAGAATAACAATTATTTTTGCATCTTGGACATTGAACTTGAAAATCCTTTAAACTTAAATAAAGAAGCCTTTGAAACGAGATTGAATTTTATATTTAATTATTATAGAAATAGATTCCCCGACTCAGAAGCTTTAATATTTCTACACAGTTTTTATTTAGAAACACCAACAAATTTAAAAACTCCTTTTTTATGCTTCTGGTTCTCCTTCAAAAACAAAGAGAAATATTTTAACGAAATCAAGGACATTAAAGACAAGGAGTTAGTTCAAGTGAACTTACTTAGCTTTGTCCTGAAATTTGAAGGGGTAGAAAGCTTTAGGACTGAGTTTCAAGGAATGAAACCAAAGGCAGGGCTACACACGATTCTGTTTGCTGGTAGTGTGGAATTCAATTTAGGAAATAAAACAAAGGCATATGAAATAATGCTTGAAGGACTCAAGTTCGATTCTGTCTTATTCAACGAAGAATTCTTCTTTATGTTTAAAGAAGAAGAAACATCCCGCCTTCTGTTCAAGAAGCTAAGTAAAACAAACAGGATGTGGGATTTCATGATTGACTACGAGTTTAAGAATGGAAATCTTTCTGAGTTCAAGAATTTATTAATTGAAAAATACAAGAAAAACACAGAAAATCCAGTCATCCATCAAGAAAAGGGATACAAGAAAGGAACAGAAGGCGTCTACCAACAGACTGTTGACAGTTTCGGGTATTACGAGTTGAAAGTTGAGATTTTTGATGTTATTGGAGAGTTTGTTGGGAAGTTACCCTCCATTAGTCACAGTGAAAACTTCTTCTTAAACGTAGACAAAGACAAGTTAATTGAATTATTAAAAGGAATAAGTGCATAGAAAATGAGATTGGATTATTTAATAAATAATTTTGGCTTCATTTTTAAAAAAGTGGAGTGCATGAAGTTTCCTTTTATATTTAGTAAATTAATTATATTAAAATTTTTATTATGTATTTTTATTAAAATATTATTAGGCTTCCGTTTATATTTTGTTTCATTAAAATTTTCATTAGGTATTTTTATTAGGTATTTTTTATTAAAATTTTATTATGTATTTTTATTAAAATTTTTATCAGATATTTTTTTATTAAAATCTTTATTGGGTTTTGCTTTATTAAAATCTTTATTAGGTTTCCGTTTTTTAATTTGGTTGCAATGAAAATATTTATTCAATTAAAATCTTTATTGGACTTACATTTTTACTGTTCTATTGACATTCCTTTAACCAAAAGTTCTTCTATTGAATAAATTCAACGTCACGGCTGCAAAGGAGGCCGAGTAGCTTCTTCCTTTCACAACGTACAATTCAAACTCATCTTTGAATTCGTGGAAATAATTCGTCTCAACAACATTGTCTTTGTATTTAATATTGAATCCCAGGACTGTTTTTAAATAAAACAAAAGCTCGTCTAATTCACTGACGCTTTCTTTGTTGCCAAGAGGAGTTCTTTTTTGAGAATTATTTTCCATGGATTGATTTCCAGGAAAATAAAAAAAATGAATGTAAGTTTCGAGCCATAAGAATGGGTGTTTATAAAGAAAAATAGTTCAATGTGTCTTACCAGATTATAACAGTATCTACAACGTAATCTGATACATTTCTTTAATTACCATTTGATAATTGCTCTATGTTAATTTGGAATAACGAACAGGAAGCATTCATATAGGTGTCTTTTGAAGATTCTTGTCGCAAATAAAAAGCGAGCAATAAGCACACCTGTCACAAGATTTTATTCCAGCTGTTGAAATAATTTAGATCAATCTTACAAAGTAAAGAAGTGAAACAGGTAAAATTAATATTTTAAACTGTGAGTTTTAAAAAAAAAGTAATTTATTTTCACTATATTGCTATAGCTAATGAGTGATCGGTGAAAACCTTATTTTCAAACGGGTTGCTAAAAACTCCACCCACGAGGGATGGAGGAAACTTGGCCCAGGCAAGATCGGAAAAACACTCAACGGATCACTCTAAATTCAGTACTAAGCCGAATCATCCCTTGGCGGGCCTCGATAACTAGGAGCAGCATATATGTTTTATACCCAAAGTGGAATGGCTTCGTGTCCATATATATACATACACTTTCGACAACCACCCGGCATTTTGAAACCAAACGCCCCACAGGACTCCTATGTGTCGTAAATGCTCGAGCACGAGCTTTACACCTCTACCTCCCAAGTAGTGACTGCAGACTTGTTTTACAGACAACTGCAGCCTGCTGTCTTTCTTATTTTTCAAATTCATAAAGTTTTTCACAAGGAGTTAAGAAAGATATTGCCAATCTCTTAATAACTGTGAGTTTTAAATTCCATAAAGGCTTGGTAAAAAAGACTTGAAAATGTTAGAAGGAAGTTGTAATAAGAGCTTGGGGTTTTGACTCAAATGGTATTTGAATCTAACAAAATGTAAGTGTACTCCAAAGGTTTAAAGGACACTACTCTACTATAAAGCTTAGAATTAGATGAATGAAATACAAATAATTCAAGCGGATGGAAAAGTTTTCAATCTCGCGAGAATTACCTGAATGAATTTAGGAAAGTGAATTTTCATGGACAAGTAGGATGTTATCCAATCAAGAAAATCACATATCAATGTATTTTCGATTTGTTTCCTTTTTATTTCTCTACGTATCACGACTTGTTTAATCTTATATAATTTTTTTACCTAATATTAAAAAGCAGTCATCCAAAAAGATTGATTAATAAAAATAACTTCTCTATTTCAAAACACATTTATTTTTATAAATAATACACATTGTTAAGAAATATGTAAAAAGGCTACCTTGAAATAAATATAGCTATGGGTTAGTTTTAACAAAATTTGACCTGTCTCACTAGTACTCAGACCAGAACGTTATGTAATATAGAGATGTAAAGCAACCTGTTCATCTTACTCATTAGGTTTTTTGTCAGGAAATATAATTGTCGTAAGTAGTTATTTGGGTTAAAAAATCCATGAAGGGCAAAGCTATGATTTCTCTTTAAAAACCACATAGGCACCACTTTAAAACCTTGTCAATTCAACCATTCATCCTCTACTTAACTTTGATGGATGGGAAAATGTTCTGAAAAGAAAGAAGTTGATTTGCAAAAGAATTTTGTCGCTTTTAAAGTTAAATTAATCATGGACGGAGAAGAAGCAAAAAGTGAAAAATCATGAATTGCAATTGAAGATAACAAAAGATGATATTGAAACAATTGATTTGAATAAAGAGAGAGAAGACGAGAAGTATGAACCAACAAGTGAATTCGAAGACGAAATGTATGGTCCGAGATGACTTTAAACCAGAACAAGAAAGGAATGTATTTTCATACTGTCTTGCGGTATACTAAACACTTTATAGTGCTGAAAATCGATGCATCCATTAAGAGATTGGCAATCTCTTTCTTAACTCCTTGTGAAAAATTTTATTAATTTGAAAAATAAGGAAGACAGCAGGCTGCAGTTGTCTATAAAACAAGTCTGGAGCCACTACTTAGGAGTTAAAGGTGTAATGTTTACGACACATAGGAGTCTTGTGTGGTGTTTGGTTTCAAAATGCCGGGTTGTCCAAGAAAGTGTATGTATATGGACATAAAGCGATTCCACTTTGGGTATAAAACATATATGCTGCTCCTAGTTATCGAAGCCCGCCAGGGGATGATTGGGCTTAGCCCTGAATTTAGAGTGATCTCTTGAGTGTTTTTCCGATCTTCCTTGGCCAGGGCCAAGTTTCCTCCATCCCTCGTGGATGGAGTTTTTAGCAACCCGTTTGACAATAAGGTTTTCATCGATCACTCATTAGCTATAGCAATATAGTGAAAATAAATTACTTTTTTTTTTTGGGTTCAAAAATAAAATTATTCAACTAGAAGCGCCTGTGCATCAGCAGGAGGAAGTTTTAACGTCTCATCATGGAAAAAATTCCAAGCCTACCCTTTCGAGCCTTTGCTTTTTTTATGGATGCGTGTCTAGTGGTCACCTTTTTCGGGGTCTTCTTTTTGTGAGGATGCTGTTATTAATTTCACATCTATAGCCTGTTACTTATCCAGGCAATCATTAAGGGGTTACAGGTATCTGTCTCACGAGAGATTACTCAAATCCACATGGATTATTGAGTTAATGAATTAATTAACTATTATTGCATAAAGAGATAATGATATTTGACTCAATGTTTTAGACAGCAATTTATAAATACTTAGACTGAGCAGAATTTGTCGTGAGACGGATGACTGTGGTCTTTTCGTGGTTTCCCAGAAAAGTAACACACCTATGTGTGCGAAACCAATAACAGTTTATATCAGAACGTCACAGCCTTCTCATAAAAAGAAAAAACCGAAAAAAGGGAAGGTGGGGCCGGTGTGTGTGTGGGAGCGGCATGGATAAAAAAGGGCTTGCCCGAAGCTCGAAAGAGTGGGCTTGGGATTTGTTCTAAGTGCCCAGGACCTCAGTAGGAGATTTAAAATTTCCTCCTATTGAGGCACAGGCGCTTCTAATTGTTTCGTTTTTTTTTTATAAATACTTAGATGGTTTCGAATATGCCTCTGCAAACAAATTCGATATCAATGGTTTTGACGAAATGTCCATTTAACTATAAAGGATTAGAAGACACACTTAATCATTAACATGATTGTATTTTTACTTAAATATCACTAATGACCAACATTAAAAGCAAACAACTCCACGAAAGGTTGTTTAGGGTCTGTGATCATGAACTTGCCTCTATTAAAGATTCTTCAGTGTGGCCACCAAAGGAAACATGAAGCCAAGAGATGAAGGCATTTTAATGGAGGAAAGTTCAGGATAGAAATATATTCCTTGGAGAAAAGGTCAGAGCGCACATTGCAAAGCTGTGCCAAAGACAGAAGATCATCTTGCTACCAAATGCGACCGTATGCTAGATCGTGATTACATGAGAAGGCATAATGAAATATCAAGATACATACATTTATCACTGTGTAGGAGATTCGGAATTAAGAAGTTGTAGTAAATGAAAATTTCGAGATTCGAGTAGATACAAGAATTAAGACTGACATTAAAATACAATATGATAGACCGGATATCTTCTTACATGATAAAAAGAAAAATGAAATAACTCTGATCGATGTTGGAATTACCAATCTTGACCTATTAACTCAAGTTGAAAATGAAAAAACTAGAAAATACGATTTAATAGCAAATGAGTTATCATTGATTTACAAATGCAAAGTGAATATAATTCCATACGTAATGACCTGGGAAGGACTGGTAACGATATATCACAACAAGTATAGTAAAGAGATAGGGATTGAGCCTAAAGTCGAAGCGTACATCCAGTCGATTGTACTCAAGAAGACTCTAGAATAATAAAGAGGCGGACAACCATGTGAATCTTGAGCAATTGGTGCACAGATCATCGGGTGTAGATGAGAGATTTGACACGGAATCAATCAAAGAGTAACTATTAAATTATCCATTAAATTATCCATTAAATATGTTGATTTTGTCGAGTTGTGCGTTTAAATCCGGAGAAATAGGAGAGAAATTTTATTTAACGAATTCCGGATTTATATCTACGAATATAAATACGATTGGTTCCTGAACAATCATAGTATTTTATCTATTGCTTTCATAAGCTTTGCATTGGTCTATTGAGCTATCAATAATCAGCCATATAAACCAATGAGGTTCCAAATAATTATCGCAACAAAATAAAATCTTATTCTTGCTCATTGAATCCAGTTTGTAGAATATTTCAACCAGTTATCCTACATTTATAATCCTTTCTGCTATATCCAAATCTGGCTGTCCATATAAATGTAACAATCTGGAATACAAAGAGACAATCAAATCTTAAACCATAATCTGTCTGATCCTGCTCAACATTATTTATTTAGCAACTTATGTTTCAATCATTGTTAGATTAAGATTCATACGATATATAATGAATCCACATTGCCAAACTGGTTTAATAATTTATTTAATTTAGATAAATTAACTTTCTTTAGTTTAAATACTTTTTTAATTTTTGTACAAATAGAATAGATTTGGTTAATGAATTTAATCAGCCAATGAACAATTTCAATTTAAGCCATACGGGAGATGCTTCATCATCAGCTCAACTCCTTATGGACACTATCACTTCCTTAAGAAGAATCAAAAATTCATATTCAAATATTTGATTTCGTTAAATTAAATTTCTATCATTAAAGACAAGTCAATCAATAATCAATAAATTCACTATTACAACGATTTATTTATGATAGTACAAAGAGAAAATATAATTAAAGACACATCGGCACTGATTAACTTGCCATGTTTTGAGCATTGAATTTTTTATAAAAGCATTTCATTAAGAAACAACACAAAGAGATCAAAAATCTTTGTAATTTTGATTGAATTATTATTGCATAAATATTCACCGTTTTTAATTTATTTTTGAATACAAAAATTAAAGAATAATATTTATAGATTAGTTTTCATGAAGCCCATGAGCACCACTAAAACAAACATCAGCCAAGGTTTTAAAGATTTCTTCCAGGGCTTAGAGCCAGCTGAATTTAATCGATCCAATGCAATTCTCCTTACATTAGAACATGGTTTAGCCCTAGGAATAGTTATTTTGGTTAAGAAAGCTTTTTACAGACCCTCAGATTCCAAGCACATTCCTGGATTTGGATCAGATAGAAAAGTAAAATTTGATTTGATTAGCATAATATTCACAGCAATTTTCATCCTTGGATGGAAATATTTGATGCAGAAAGCAGATTTTGATAAAGTAGAAATCCCATGGAACAACGAAATTATATTTATGATCGTTGAAAACCTTGTCTTCCTAAGTGTATTTATAATCGTCTTCAGTTACTTGATCTCCTTCTTCAGCAGAGTTATACTGCACGGGGTGGCAATTTCTTTAGTCTTGCTTAGCTTTCTTGGAATAATTTATTCTGACCAACAAGAGATCTTCCTTGTCTTAACTATTTTTTGTTTAATTATTTACATTAGCATCTTTGATTTTCTAAGTGAAGTGGGGGTAAGTTTAAGGAACAGTTGGAAAATCATTTATCAAGGGCTATTTCCCATTTTAGTTTTAATTATTATCTTGTGCTTTTTCTTTTGTTTCTTTTTCTACGGTGGAGTAGTAACATTTTTTGACACTACATTTGATTATCTTGCTTTTATTTATGGATTCTTCCTTTTCTGGACCTTCTTCCTTTTTAATAATATTTACTCAGGATTCATTGCTGCTTACAGCTATCTCAGATACGAAGATAAAGTATCAAATTATACCATAACCCTGATGTGTCTGACCAGCCTGGTATACATATTTTTTGATCTAGTGTACGCGTCGTTCTTACCTTCTCTACTAGCCATCTTGGCAAGTTTAATCGATCGGCTGGTATTCCATACGAGTGTGGAATCTGATTATAGTTCTGAGTTCCTTCTCTTATTTAATATGGCTACTTTCTTCATCACGATGTGTTTTTCCCTGTACTGCTTGTACGACTCGTACCTTGTTCCTTACATATTCATTTACGGCAATAAGTACGATACCTCTTCCTTTCGGAAGGCTGCCAATGTTGATAATTCAATTTCACTATATCAAAACAGTCACTTGGCTTTCATAACCAACCTTATGTTTGCTTTCTTCTTTTTTGTATCTTCTTCTCTCTACAACCTGATGAGTCGCCTACTTTTTCACAGAACAATGGACTATCAGCTGAACGTATATTGTATTATTGTAAATGTTTTATTCACAACGACTGTCTTTTATTTTCTTAACCATGGAGCTGCCTCAGTGCTGACAGGAATAAAATTCAAAGCGAATGACATGGATTTAGAACCTAAGTCTTCAAGAAACGAAGGCAAAATTTTTGGACTTAAGTCTTCAGAAGATTATGACATTCCAGAAAGATATGATGTAATATTAGGTTTAACTTACACACCTTCAGCAATATGCGAAAGTAAAATAGAACATTCTCTGTTATCCGAAAACCAAAAATCGAAGTTAAAAAAGTCCAACAATAATAATGCACTAAAGGCGAATTGGGCTAAATAAAATTATCCTTAAATGAATAAATATCATTTTATATTCATATAATTTATTGCAGGTGTTGTTATAAAAGAATTTATTTAATGGATAATCTAATAGTTACATTTTGAATGATTCCGTGTCAAATCTCTTGTCTACACCCGATGATCTGTGCACTAATTGCTCAAGATTCACATGTTTGTCCGCCTCTTTATAATTCTAGAGTCTTCTTGAGTACAATCGACTGGATGTACGCTTCGACTTTAGGCTCAATCCCAATCTCTTTACTATACTTGTTGCGGTATTTTGTTGCCAGTCCTTCCCAAGTCATTACGTATGGAATTATATTCACTTTGCATTTGTAAATCAATGATAACTCATTTGCTATTAAATCATATTTTCTAGTTTTGTCATTTTCAACTTGAGTTAATAGGTCAAGATTGGTAATTCAAATCTCGATCAAAGTTATTTCATTTTTCTTTTTATCATGTAAGAAGATATTTGGTCAGTCATGTGTAATTCCTGTATCTACTCGAATCTCGAAATTTTCATTTGCTACAACTTCTTGAACGGAATGGGATTTCAATTTTCTTGTCCTCTTAATTCCGAATCTCCTACACAGTGATAAATGTATGCATCTCAATACTTCATTATGCCTTCTCATGTAATCATGATCTAGCATTTAGTATCAAGATAATCTACAGTCTTTGACACAGTTTTGCAATGTAAACATCTGACTTTTTCTAAGAATACATTTCTATCCTGAATATTCCTCCATTAAAGTTTCTTCATCTCTTGGCTTCAAATTTCCTTTGGTGGCCACACTGAAGAATCTTTAATGGAGGCAAGTTTATGATCACATATCCTAAACAACCTTTCGTTGAGTTGTTTCCTTTTAATGTTGGTCATTAGGGATTTAATCTGTGATTCATAAAGAAATTCTTTGGTAATCTCGCCTTCTGCATTGTACTTCAGTTTCAAATATTTGTCAATAGTGTAGAGAATGTCTTATTGTCTTTTTCAACCTTAATTATAGCATTGCGCCTTAAGAACATACTTCTCGATCTCTCCAGAGAATTATTTAATTGGAGGAGCATACTCTCATTCTTATGCTCAATATTGGCTTTCCTCTTCCCATCAAAGCTCTTGGAAAATACAGCCTTTCTTTGTTTATTGGCTGGGCAGAATCTGTCGTGAGACGGATGACTGTAGCCTTTTTATGGTTGCCCGGATAAGTAACACACCTATGTGTGCGAAACCAATAACAGTTTATATCAGGACGTCACAGCCTCCGCATAAAAAGAAAAACCCCGAAAAAGGGGGAGATGGGGCTGGATGGTATACATGCGTGTGTGTGTGTGTATGTGTGCGGGAGCGGCATGGATAAAAAAGGGCTTGCCCGAAGCTCGAAAGAGTGGGCTTAAGATTTGTTCTAAGTGCCCAGGACTTCAGTAGGAGGTTTAAATTTTCCTCCTATAGAGGCACAGGCGCTTCTAGTTGAATAAATTTCGTTTTTTTAGAGGCACGGGCGCTTCTATTCAATAAATTTCGTTTTTTAAGCTATACTGTTTTGGGGGCCTGTCTCCCCGGTATAGGCTGCCCGAATCCACTGGGCCGGGCAGCCTGATTGAATAACATTCCGCCGCTCCTGTCTGTGCAGAAGATTGTTAAAAAACTATTAAGAGAATTTTCAAAAGTATTAGATTAGTTAATATACTCGATGGTGATATTGAGTTTTAGTTAATAGATGGTTATGCTGTGTGTCTTCACTTGTTAAAAAAAGCTATAAGACTAGATATTCTTGGTTCTATTCAAAATGAAGCGCTAAAGACCTTTTTTGAAAAATCCGATTTATTTAATTTGGTAAAATTGTTAAATCTGTGTAAAATTTAACTTTCTAAAAAGGAGCAAAAATTTTAAATAAACTGACAGTTTGAGATTTAATAAAATTTTTAAAGTTGAATAAAGAATGAGAAAATGCATACCGGAAGGCCATAGCCTCCTCATAAAAATGAAACCCATAAAAAAGGGGAGATGGGCAGGTGACGTGTGGGTGTGCAGAGCGACATGCATAAAAAAGGGTTTGCTCGAAAGAGTGGGTTTAGGATTTGTTATGGGTGCTCAAGATCTCTGCAGGAGGTTTAAATTTTCCTCCTGCAGAGGCATATGTGCCCCTAGATAATAAATTTCGTCTTTTTATACAGATTCGATATACAGGTTATAGGCCTAAAGTCTCCTCCTTCATGAGGTTCTCCTTTGGGAATAATATATGTGATACCTATGTAAAACCAATCATTTTCATTTTTAGAATTCACACAAATGCCTTTGATTATCTCATATAGATTTTCATGAAGGGGTGTCAATTTCTTTATGAAAAAATTATAGACACCATCTGGACCAGCAGCCTTCCAATTTGCAAGAAAGCTTATGATCTCCTGAAACTCTTCAAAGGAGGGGAAGCTATCGAAGTCCATATCTTCATCTACATGTTCTCTTAAATAATCATCGAATTGATCTCGGCTTCTCTAAGTCTCAAATTTGATCCACATATTAGGCCAATAATCTGTGACTTCCAGGACTGGAACATTACATTCCTTTACAACCTCCCCAGATAAACTTCTAAAGAATTGTCTTTTATATAATTCAAAGGACCGGTTGGCTTTGAAAAAGTCTTTTCTCCTCTCATGCATTTCAATCTTTTTCTTATGGCTCGAGATTTTTTCCATGATTCCAGAAATTGCCTCTGTGCAGTCTATTGAATTCCCCAGTTTGAGCTTTTCCTGACTCATAAATGTAAAGTATTTTCTCTTGTCCTGAATAGTACAGAAATAAAATTTTTATTTATAGTTTAGTTTTTATGCAACCCATGAGCATCACTGAAGCAGACACCACTCCAGCCATTACGGATTTCGTACAGAGTTTCAGACCAACAGAATATAATCAATCCAATGTAATTCTCCTTACGATAGAACATTGTTTAGCTTACGGAGTAGCATTAGCCTTAATAGCTATTTTGATCAATAAAACTTTTTACAGTCCCTCAGATTACAAGCACATTCCTGGATTTGGATCAGATAGAAAAGCAAGATTCAATTTGGTTGGCCTAATATTCACGGCAGTTTTCATCTTTGGATGGAGGCATATGATATTAAATTTAAATTTTATTGAAATAGCAATCCCATGGAACAGCGAAATTTTAAATATGATCGTTCAAAACATTGTTTTCTTCATTGTATTTATGATCGTGTTGAGTTACTTAGTATCCTTCTTCGGCAAATTTATACTGTATTGTGTGACAATTTCTTTAGTCTCGCTTAGCTGTTTTGGAATAATTTATTCTGATCACCAAGAGATATTCCTTGCCTTAATTATTCTTTCTTTAATTGTTTACATTAGCGCCTTTGACTTTCTAGGCGGATTGTCAATCAATTTAAGGAAAAGTTGGAAAGTTATGCGTAAAGGTTTATTTCCCATGCTATTTTTAATTGTCATTTTGTGTTCGTTGTTTTGTTTTCTTCTCTATGTTGGAACAAGCATGCTTTTTGAAGCACAGCTTGATCATGTTATTTTTATTTATGGATTTTTCCGTTACTGGACCATCTCTCTTTTTAATAATATTTACACTGGATTCATTGCTGCTTACAGCTATCTCAGTCACGGAGAGAATGTATCAAATTATACTATAACAGCGATGTGTCTGAGCAGCCTGGTATACATCTTTTGTGATCTAGTGTACGCGTCGTTCTTCCCTTCTCTACTAGCCACCTTGGCAAGTTTAATCGATCAGCTGGTAATATATACGATTAAGAAATGGAAGTATAGTTCTAAATTCCTGTTATTATTTAAAGTAGCTACTTATTTCATCAGGATGTGTTCTTCACTGTACTGCTTGTACGATTCGTATCTTGTTCCTTACATATTTATTTATGGTAGTAAGTACGACTCCTCTTCCTTCCGAAATGCTACCAGGATTCATGATTCAATTTCAGTATACCAAAACAGTTACTTGATTTTCCTGACCAACATTCTGTTTTCTTTCTTCTTTTTTGTATCTTCTTTGATTTTCAACCTGATAATTCACCTACTTTACCACAAAACAATAGACTTGGACCTGAGCTTATATTGTATTTTTGTAAATGTTTTATTCACAACGACACTCTTTTATTTTCTCAACGAAGGAACTGCCTCAGTGCTGACAGGAATAAAATTCAAAGAGCATGACATGGAATTAGAACCTAGGCCTTCAAAAGACGAAAGCGACCTTTTTGGACTTAATTTAGCAGAAAGTAATGTAGATCATGGCAGTGAAAAAAGAGAAAATTCGACATTTGATTTTACTTTGGCAACTATAGCAAGCAACGAAACCAAAACCGGAGATTCTCTGTTATCCGAAAACCAAAAATCAAAGTTAAAAAAGTCCAACAATAATAATGCACTAAAGGCGAATTGGGCTAAATAGAATCATCCTGAAATGAATAAATCGCATTTTATATTTATATAATTTATTGCAGGTATTGTTATAAAAGAATTTATTTAATGGATAATCTAATGGTTACTTTTTGAATAATTTCGTGTCAAATCTCTCATCTACACCCGATTATCTGTGCACTAATTGCTCAAGATTCACATGTTTGTCCGCCTCTTTATAATTCTAGAGTCTTCTTGAAAACAATCTACTGGATGTACGCTTCGACTTTTGGCTCAATCCCAATCTCTTTGCCATACTTGTTGTGGTATTTTGTTGCCAGTCCTTCCCAAGTCATTACGTATGGAATTATATTCACTTTGCATTTGTAAATCAATGATAACTCATTTGCTATTAAATCATATTTTCTAGTTTTTTCATTTTCAACTTGAGTTAATAGGTCAAGATTGGTAATTCCAACATCGATCAAAGTTATTTCATTTTTCTTTTTATCATGTAAGAAGATATTTGGTCAGTCATGTGTAATTCATGTATCTACTCGAATCTCGAAATTTTCATTTGCTACAACTTCTTGAACGGAATGGGATTTCAATTTTCTTGTCCTCTTAATTCCGAATCTCCTACACAGTGATAAATGTATGCATCTCAATACTTCATTATGCCTTCTCATGTAATCATGATCTAGCATTTAGTATCAAGATAATCTACAGTCTTTGACACAGTTTTGCAATTTAAACATCTGACTTTTTCTAAGAATACATTTCTATCCTGAATATTCCTCCATTAAAGTTTCTTCATCTCTCGGCTTCATATTTACATTGGTAAGTCAGACTGAAGAATCTTTAATGGAGGCAAGTTCATGATCACATACCCTAAACAACCTTTCGTAAAGTTGTTTACTTTTAATGTTGGTATGGACATAATCTGTCGTGAGATGAAAGACTGTAGCTTTTTCGTAGTTGCCCGGATAAGCAACACACTTATTTGTGCGAAATCAATAGAAGTTTATATCGGAACGTAACAGCCAACCTCCTCATAAAAAGAAAAACCCTAAAAAATGGAGGTGAAGATTTATGATGATAGCAATGTCAACATGCGGGTACAGCATGGATCAAAAATGGCTTACCCGAAGATAGAAAGAGTGGGCTTAGGATTTGTTCTAAGTGCCCAGGACCTCGGTAGGAGGTTTAGAATTTCCTCCTATAGAGGTACAGGTGCTTCTAGTTGTTTCGTTTTTTGTTCATCTATATGCACTCTTAAATAATGATTAAATTGATCTGAGAATATCTCTGACTCGATCCACATATTAAACCAATGGTCTTTGACTTCAAGAATTGAAACATTATTTTCCTTTGCAACCTTAGCTGATAAACTTCTATATAATTGTTTTCTATATCATTCAAAGGATCGGTTGACTATAGAGAAGTCTTTTCTTTTCTCATGTATTTTATCTTTTACTAATAGATTAAGATTATTTCCATGATTCGAGAAATTGCATCAGTGCACTCTATTGAATTCTCCAGTTTGAGCCTTTCCTGACTCATAAATATAAGGCATTTTCTCTTATCCTCTCTGGATAGCTTCTCGTTCTTTTGCGACTTACTAAGTAAATCACTTAGAGTGCCCGAAACTCGAAAGAGTGGGCTCAGAATTTATTTCAAGTGCCCTAGCAGTAGGTTAAAATTCCTATCCGTAGAGGCACAGGCGCTTCTGGTTGAACAAATTTCGTTTTTTTAAATCACTCAGAGCTTGAAGATTTAATATCTTTTTATCGATACCATCTTTCCATTTAGAGGGTGTCCGGGTTTCAAGATTTCGAGATGTAGGCCATTTTTACACCCAGGATGTTCGCTGCAATTTCCCCATACTCGTATGGATTCTGCTTGGAACATAGTCGCCGACTTTAGAATCAGGGACTCTAATAGCTGTCGATCCATTTTTCACTATTAAGCTCATCAAACCTTCGGTAAACGCATTCTCTCGTATGCACTTGAGGAATGCGTCCTCAAACCGAATTTCGCATTAGTTAGATTGCAGATTTCTAACTGATTTTAAATCGATTTGACACGCCTGACTGTGTCCCCATCTAATCTATCAGGACGTCTTGAGACTGACATCCTTTTAAATTTCTCTAGGGATATGGTCTTTTGAAACCTACGACAAAAGACAGTTAGAGCTCGAGTCCAGCTTAATCTAGACACACTTTCCAGTCTTCTTTGCAAAGCTTTAAAGAACCCATTTGGCCATCCATTCTCATCCGACTTGACATCGTGGATTAAAATTTCCAAAGAAGTCTTTGAGCTAGCTTTCAGATCAGGTGATGTCTTTGGAAGACTCTCTACTTCCTCAATATTCACTTCTTCTGTTACTTTCTTTGTTTTTCAATTTCTGATTCAAAGTGTTCATTATTATCCAAACCCAAATTAAGAATTTAGTTAATGGGTAATCCAATAGTTACTCTTTGATTCATTCCGTTTCATGTCTCTTATCTACATTAGATGATCTAAGCACTAACAGCTCAAAACTCACGTGGTTATCCGCCTCTTCGATACCCGTTGTCTTTCAAATGAAACAGACATAAGAGTCTTCTTGAGTACAATAGACTGGATGCACGCTTCGATTTTAGGTTTAATACCCATCTCTTTACTACATTTCGTTATCAGCCCTTCCAGGTCATTACAAATGGAGTTATATTCACTTTACACTCTAAATCAATGATAACTCATTTGATATTAAATCGTATTTTCTAGTATCTTCATTTTCAACTTCGATCAGAGCTATTTCTTTTTATCATGAAGAAGATATTTGGTGTTTATCCAAACCCATTTTTTTAAATTTAATTATTTCAATGATTTATTTATGATAGCACAAGAAAGATTGAATAATCAAAGACACCTTGACAGGCCGACACATATTAACCTGTCACATTAAAGCATTATCTTTTTGAAATTTAATAAAAGGATTTCATTAAGAAACAATACAAAGAGATCAAAAATCTTTGTAATTTCAATTAAATTAGTATTGCATAAATATTTGATATATTTTATTTGTTTTTCAATACAAAAATCAAAGAATAATATTTATAGATTAGTTTTTATGCAACCCATGAGCATCACTCAAACAGATTTCATTTCAAGCATTAAAGATTTCTTCCAGAGTTTCATGTCATCGAAATATAATCAACCCAATGCAATTGTTCTTACAGCAGAATACTATTTAGCCTTCGGAGTAGCATTAGCCTTAATAGTTATTTTGGTTAATAAAGCACTTAACACACACTCAGATTACAAGCACATTCCTGGATTTGGCTCAGATAGAAAAGCAAGATTCAGCTTTGTTAGCACAGTATTCACAGTTGTTTTTATCCTTGGATGGAGGTATTTGATACAGAAGATAGATCTTATCAAAGTAACAATCCCATGGAATAACGAAGCTATATTGCTGATCATTGAAAACATTATTTTCTTAATTGGGTTTATAATTGTATTCAGTTACTTTGTCTCCTTCTTCAGCAGAGTGTTACTGCATGGAGTGGCAATTTCCTTAGTGTCGTTTAGCTTTTTTGGAATATTTTATTTCAATCAAATAGGTCTCTTCCTTGCCTTAACTATTCTTTCTTTAATCATTTACATTACCGTCTTTGATTTTCTAAGTGAAGTGGCAATCAATTTAAGAAAAAGTTGGAAAGCCATTTCAAAAGGTTTACTTCCCATGCTATTTCTAATTCTTTTTTTGTGTTTATTGTTTTGTTTCTGTCTTTATGCAGGAATAAGCTTATTTTTTAACACAGAGCTTGATCATCTTGTTTTAGTTTATGCATTCTTTCTTTACTGGACCTTCTCTCTTTTCAATAATATTTACTCCGGGTTCATTGCTGCTTATAGTTATCTTAGTCACGAAGAAAAGGAATCACACAGTAGTATAACCATGATGTGCCTAACAAGCCTGGCATACATCATCACTGATCTACTGTATGCCTCGTTCTTCCCTGCTGTGTTAGCCAGCTTGGCAGATTTAACTGACCAGTTGATAATCCATACAAGAAAGAGATTGATGAATGGATCTTACATCTTGTTATTCTTCTTTTACATAGCTAAGTACATTCTTAGAATTTCTTCTTCTCTGTGCTGCTTGTACGACTCATACCTTGTTCCATACATGTTCATTTACGGTAGTAAGTACAACAACTCTTCCTTCCGAAAGGCTACCAGTGTTTATAATTCAATTTCAATATTTCAAAACAGTTACTTGTCTTCCCTGACTAACATACTGTTTGTTTTCTTGTTTTTAATATCATCTTCAATCTACAACCTGATTAGTTACAATCACTTATCCAGACCAGTGGACCTGAACTATTATTTCATTTGTGGAACAATTTTATTCACAACGACACTCTTATATTTTTCCAACCAAGGAGTTACCTCAGTGCAAACAGGAATAAAATTCAAAGAACATGACATGGATTTAGAAGTTAAGCCTCCAAAAGGTCATGACAATTTAAAAAGAGCAAAAGGGAGATCAGGTTTGATTTTAGCAAGCAACAGAGTTCAAATGAAAGATAATTATAAATCCGAAAGAAAAAGACCAAATTCAAAAAAAAAACATTAATAATAGATTAATAGGGAATTAAACTAAATAGAAACTTACTGAATAAATTCCTTTTTACATTTGCATAATTTATTAAAGGAATCGGAAAACATTTATAAAAATTTTAATGGGGCAAAAAGTTAAAAGATTAATTTCTGGGCAGAATTTGTCGTAAGAAGGATGACTGTAGCCTTTTCGTGGTTGCACAGATAAGTAATACACTCATGTGTGTGAAACCAATAACAGTTTATATCAGAACGTCACAGCCATCCGACTCATAAAAAGAAAAACTCTAAAAAAGGGGTATAATTTTGTTCTGTAGTAAATACAAATTTGTTCTGCTTTTTACTTCTTGTTTCCTTTCATTACTGTCATTATCTAAAAATAGCATAAATTAAATCACCAATGCTTTTTCATTTTGTTTCAAAGATAAAAAAATAAAAAAATAAAAAAAAAACAAAACTCCCATGGTAGTTAACAGGTCATCCCCAAGTGTTTTCCTTGATCTCCCTTCTGTAGTCAAATCACCCAAATCTTATTTCAAAACAGCCTTTATAAACTCTACAACAATTACTCCCGTAATATTAACAGCCTTTGATGGATTTTACACAGGTCCAATCTTATACCTTCTGGTAACAGGATGCATTAATGCAGCAATCTGCTCAACTGTGACATATTTTAAGGAAGTCTCCCCAGACCTGGAAGTTATTTTCATGAATGCATTCTGTAACATTGTTATATGCCTAATAGCCAACATTTTGTTTATTTCCATTTCTAATTATTTAGAATCCAAAATTTTAGAAATTCCATTTAGACCTGATCAATTCTCACTCTCTTGTTCTACTATTACTTATATGCCAATTTTACAATGCTTTCAATTGATTTCTTTTGAAATCCTTAATTTTATATTTAGAATCTCCTTTATTACTTTGAATTCTTATTATATAATACAGTCTTATAAATTAACTTTAGGTTCACCTCCAAGTGACAGGAAATCTTTATTCATGAATGTTTTTGAATTTCTTTATCTTGTACTGTTGATAGTTATAAATTTAGGATTGAATTCTATGAATTTGATATCAAAGCAAGGTGGGTTATTATAAGAGATTTAATACATAAGAAGTAATTTATATAATGGGTAATCTAATAGTTACCTTTTGATTGATTCTGTGTCAAGTCTCTTCTTTTATAAGAATATTTATTCATAGATAGCCTTTTAATAAATAAAACTTGCATAACTTTTTATTTACAAAGTTTAAATCAATATATTATAATATATTTATTTAATGGTTACTCTTTGATTGATTCTGTGTCAAGTCTCTTGTCTACACCCGATGATCTGTTCACTAACTGCTCAAGACTAAAATGGTTGTCCGCCGCTTCGATACTTCGTCGTCTTTCAAATGAAACAGACTCCAGAGTCTTCTTTAGTACAATAGACTGGATGTACGCTTCGACTTTAGGCTCAATTCCTATCTCTTTACTGTACTTGTTGTGGCATTTCGTTACCAGCCCTTCCCAGCTCATCAATTCCTTATTTACATCTACGATTATAAATACGATTGGTTCTTGATCAATCATTACATCTCATTAGTTGCTTTCATAATCATAGGCTGTAGATTAGTTTATCGAGCTATCAGCTATATAAACCAATGAAGTTATAAATACTTATACAACAATATTCATAGATTGCCTTCTAATAAATAAAACTTGCATAACTTTTTATTTACAAAGTTTAAATCAATATATTATAATATATTTATTTAATGGTTACTCTTTGATTGATTCTGTGTCAAGTCTCTTGTCTACACCCGATGATCTGTTCACTAACTGCCCAAGGCTAAAATGGTTGTCCGCCGCTTCGATACTTCGTCGTCTTTCAAATGAAACAGACTCCAGAGTCTTCTTTAGTACAATAGACTGGATGTACGCTTCGACTTTAGGCTCAATTCCTATCTCTTTACTGTACTTGTTGTGGCATTTCGTTACCAGCCCTTCCCAGCTCATCAATTCCTTATTTGCATCTACGATTATAAATACGATTGGTTCTTGATCAATCATTACATCTCATTAGTTGCTTTCATAATCATAGGCTGTAGATTAGTTTATCGAGCTATCAGCTATATAAACCAATGAAGTTATAAATACTTATACAACAATATTCATAGATTGCCTTCTAATAAATAAAACTTGCATAACTTTTTATTTACAAAGCTTAAATCTTCAATATCTTAGAAATAAACTTAACTATCTTGTAAATAAATATTATAAAATGAGTAATGATTAAAATCCAGATTATTAACTTTAAAGGGAAAAGTATTTTATTTCGTTCCACTGTAATTTCTTTGTTATTTAAATAATTTATTATGAAATACTTGTCGTTAAACTGCTTTAGAGAGTAGAAATCATCAGTTGGGAATAAAATGGAAATTTCATTCTCTTTGGAATAGCCCTTTTTCTCTTTCTTCAAGGAATAAAACTTGTAATCATTGTTTATCTTCTCAGCTATGCAAAATTCATTCGAGGATTTCAATCCAATCATTTCTTTGTCATTGTGTATCTTTTTAATTTTTGAAATAACTATATCTTCAACTGTCACTGTTTGAATTAAGCTTAAAATAAATAAAATTAGCAGCATGGGTAGAAAATTAAAGAGGAGTAAGATTAAAAGATCAAAAGTGATTTAAAATTTTGATATTTTAAGAACAGAAGGATATTTATTTGGAAGGAGTAAAAGGAAAGTTATTTGATTATTTTATGAAAGTTTAAATAATTTTAATCAAGGGGAATTGATTAGACTATTAACACAGAAATGTAAAAAAGTGTTTGAACTAAAGGTTTTGAAAGAGATGCTTTCTTGTTTATAAAAATGCATTTGTTAATGTGTTAATAATTCTGGATTATTTAAATGAATAAAATACTGTGTTTTAAAGTTAAGCTTAATTATCAAACGAGGCATGAATGTATTTATAAAACATGTATATAACAGAGGTTTGAAAGTTAAGCTTAATTATCAAACGAGGCATAAATGTATTTATAAAACATGTATATAACAGAGGTTTAAAAATTAAGCTTAATTATCAAACGAGGCTTGAATGCATTTATAAAACATGTATATAACAGAGGTTTAAAAGTTAAGCTTAATTATCGAACGAGGCATAAATGTATTTATAAAACATTGTGTATAACAAATTTCAGGCTTAAAATCATTATCCAATATAATTTTTTATTTTATATGAAGATTTCCTTTATTTAATAAATAAAACGGTAAATTAATTATTTAATTTATAGAGTTTAACACACACCAATTGTCCAATGGCTTTGGGTGTTAAATTCCTTTCAAACTTAGCTCTAACAACACCCTTTCCACCGTGAGTTTTAACTATAACACCGGAGTTATAAATTGTTTCTCCTTTCTTGTTTGTATAAGTGAACATAACAGCGTTCTTGATGTATTTCTCGGCAGATTTCCTGTCAATTACGTTGTTGATTCTAAGGAGGGCGATAACATCCAAAGCTCTCTTGTGACTAACAAAAATTGCTGGTATTGTTGTGTTTCGAAGTGCTTCCATTGGGGAATTAAAATTTTACAAATTTTTGAAAATAAAAAATTTAACGGATTTGAATGAAGGATCACAAAATTTAAATGTAAATTCTGTTCAACAAGGTTCTTGGTAAATAAAGGGTTTTAATTATTGATTTAAGTTAATTTAGTAAATATAAAGGATTTAATTGTTGATGACTAATATGATTCTTGGTAAATAAAGGAGTTTGATTATTATTGATTCATGCCATTTCAATCTATCTCTGCTTCATTGCTGACATGTTCCTTTAGGCTATATAAATTACAAATAACTGTGTCTTCTTCATGCTCTTCCTCTTTCATTTCCTTGACTTCTTTAAATGCTGCTTCAAAGATTTTTTGTGTCATTCCTTTATAAAATTTTGATTTCTTAACTTTCTTCAAGTAGAATTTGTAAATCACAGCACAAGCATAAGTCTTCAACATCTTGTCGTTAACATAATTTAATTTTGAAATCTTATTTTTATAAAACTTTATGTAAAATTGTGCTATCAACAAGTTGAATGGCAGTCGAAGCTCTTTGAGTGTATTCTTTATTATTTAAACCAAGGATTTAGTCTGGACCATAAGGATAGGAAATGAATCAATTTATTAAAGCGGTTGAATTTATATATATGGAATTGTAAACTCATCCTTAGTGATTCAGGTTTACTTTGATTCAAAAACAGTAGTTTATGAAGACTAATGAATTGTTCATTATTGATAGGTGCACCTTATATATTCAGGTATTGAGACTGAAGGATCCAAGAAATGGCAGGTTGGATTTGATCTTATGTCTAGCAGTATAAATAATTTAATACAATTATTTCTGAACTCATTTACAGTGTCATTTATGTTGTCGTATTGTGAATCCTTGATGTATATTTCTCTAATTGGTTACAAGCTTTATCACTGTTAATAATAAGTGCTTGATATTTTGTATTGGATTTTCAATATCTACAGCTATTAATGTCATTTGACTTTTATTTACTACTTAAGACTATTTAATTTATAAACTGGAATGATGCAGCTTTAATTTTCAGAAGATTCTGTAATTCAACCGTCTCAATTTTCATTCTACCTTTAATCTTCTTGATATATTTATACTAGAAACATAATCATTTAGGACTGCATTGCTCTACGTGTTGTCATTAACAGGTATTTTTAACTTTCCATGCCAAAGGATGGATTTTGTCAGGTTTTTGCCTTGATCGATATCTAACATTACTTATTGCTACTTCAACCCGGATCTGCTTGATTCTCCAATCCTTCGTATTCTCTCTTTTGCTGAAATCAGCTTATTAATACTAAGGTCAGGTAATTTCTGAAACATTATTATAACTTTTTAGCTCATTCTAAATATTTATAATTCATATATCAAGATCGGCATTATTATTCTGTTATTGACTAGCATATCTTTATAATCTATAGATACTAGTATTGGTCCGAGATGACTTTAAACTAGAGTAAGAAAGGAAAGCATCTTCATTCTGTCTTGTGGTATAATAAACACTTTATAGTGCTGAAATTTGGTGTTTCCATTGAAAGATTGGCAATCTCTTTCTTAACTCCTTGTGAAAATTTTTATGAATTTGAAAAATAAGGAAGACAGCAGACTGCAGTTGTCTGTGAAGCATGTCTGATGTAGGAGGTGTAATGTTTACGACATATAGGAGTCCTATGTAGCGCTTGGTTTCAAAATGCCGGTTGGTTCAAGAAAGTGAATGTATATATGGACATAAAGCCATTCCACTTTGGGTATAAAACATATATGTTGCTCCTAGTTATCGAAGCCCGTCAGGGTATGATTGGGTTTAGCCCTGAATTTAGAATGATCCTTTGAGTGTTTTTCCGATCTTTCCTGGGCCAAGTTTCCTCTATCCCTCGTGGGTGGAGTTTTTAGCGACATGTTGACAATAAGGTTTTCACCGATCACTCATTAGCTATAACAATATAGTGAAAATAAATTACCTCTTTTTTTATGATACTAGTATGTTGTCAGGACTGACATTTTCGTATGTCTACTTCACATTCAATTCCTAAATATGTATGTGTATTTATCTACGATCTTGAATTTACCTTCAAAAGTGATCTAGGTTCCAGGTAATTTACCAAATACAATTTACATAAGTATTAAACAGATGTGACATCCATGTTTAATTTCTCTTTTGTATTCAAAAGATGTATATTTTAAATTTTTTATCTGTACCTGAATATTAAGTTTTAGGTGTTTATATTTTGCCTTCAGTTTAGTAAATGGACTATCACCATTGAGTTAAACCAAAGACTGCCGAGAATCATCGTTAATCTATTATGCAATCGGAAGAATTCCCAATTTTCGAATTATAATACAAGGATTTTTTTTAATCCGAATTCATCAGATGCTGATATAATATCAGATGCACAAATAAAAAATTTATTAATGGGTAATCTAATAGTTACTCTTTGATTGACTCCGTCTCAAGTCTCTTGTCTACACCTTAGACCCAGTAATAAATATTATACCAAGATATACAATTTCAAAAATTTAATTTGATGAGAAAGAAAAATGAATCAGCAGTTAATAGAGGAAATTTGAAAGTAACTAACTAAATATTAAAAAAGTATTACTACTCAGGTAATGATAAAATTAAAAAGAAAATATGGTTTCAAAGTAAGATTTTCCATAAATTTAAGACAAAAAAGCCACCACCGGGATTCGAACACGGGACCTTCTGTTTACTAAACAGACGCTCTAACCACTGAGCTATAGCGGCTGAAAATGTATCTGAACTGTATTATATCATGAATTTATCCTGAGAATATCATCAGTCTCAAACCAAAATATCTATCTTCATCCAAGAGAATATAATATACATTACCTTTTTCGAATTAATCAACTGATTGAAGTATATAAAACATTACAACAGCTTTGATTCTTAATAAAAGATATTTTATTGATTTAGTCTATTACGATCATAAGTGACCTGTTTTTTTAAGAAGTAAACCTTTTTATCTTAATTTATAGCAATGAAAGAACCTTAATCAACGTCCCAACATTTTTAGTTAATTTTAAAGTTAGATTTCCACAATCTGACTAATATAACCTTTTTTGATTCTCTTTAATGTTTATTATACACTCATAAAAAGATTTTTTCATAAATTTATTTATTAAATGCTTATATTTAGACAAAATATTCTAAACTTAAATCACATCATTGGATTCAAATGATTTCCATAAAATTTGCTTTTAACTTCCTTTCATATTTTCCATTGCATCAGTAATTTTTTCAAACCGACACAGTTGTATTGAAGAACGCTTTTCAACTATTCTAATGTAAAAAAAAAGACTGAAGTGATTTATCCGAATTATTCTTATCATCAAAAAGCATCTTCCAAATTAAGTTTCCTTAGAGCCCTCTCCTTTAGATACAAGCATTTTCAATATAAACAAAAAAAGATTTATTGACTTGAAGCGCTTGTGCCTCTACAGGAGGAAATTTTAAACCACCTACTGAGGTCTTGAACACTTGACACAAATCTTAAGTCACTCTTTCGAGCAAGCCCCTTTTTATCCATGCTGCCCGCACACGCATCCAATCATCCGGCCCCACCTCCTCTTTTTTCGGGGTTTTCATTTATGAGGAGGCTGTGATGTTCTGATATAAACTGTTATTGATTTTATACACATAAGTGTGTTATTTATCCGGGCAACCACGAAAAGACTACAGTCATCATTTTCACGACAAATTCTAGCCAGCGAACATTATATTGATTTAATAAGTTCAGAATGTAGTCTTCACGTAGAAAATGATATATCCATTTTTATTCAAGAATATAAATAGTTCTCTCCTTCAGTTGATAAATGAAAAAAAGTAACACAATAAATTTATCATGCTTATATTTTTTAAATTTTATGCATTAAGATCTTCATATGTATAAATTTTCGATTTCTCAAATATTCTTTTGGAATTATGATAATAAGACTATCAAATCAAGCATATTTTATTAAATTACAAAGGAGTTTGTTTATTAATTACTATCATAGTATCACAATTTGAAATGTAATCAAGTTGGCTTGGAACAATCGTCCTTGATCTCCTAAGCATGTAGTCCAAAGAAGTGGCTTCTAAATCAAATACCACTAATAAGACTTGGATGAAGTAGAGCTTTATTATAAAAAAAAACAAAATTTATTCAACTAGAAGCGCCTGTGCCTCTATAGGAGGAAAATTTAAACCATCTACTGAGTTCTTGAACACTTGACACAAATCTTAAGTCACTCTTTCGAAAAGCCACTTTTTATCCATGCTGCCCCGCACACGCATGTATACAATCAGCCTCACCTCCTCTTTTTGGAGGTTTCTTTTTATGAGGAGGCTGTGATGTTCTGATATAAACTGTTATTGGTTTCACACACATGAGTGTATTACTTATCCGGGCAACCACGAAAAGGCTACATTCATCCATCTTACGACAGATTCTGCTCGGAGCTTTATTATAGGATTATAAAAATAATTCAAATATTAAAGCAGTAGATTTTCTTGCTACTAAATGCTAGGTCATGATTACATGAGAAGGCAAAATGAAGTATTAAGGTGCATACATTTATCACTGTGTATGAGATTCTTGATTAAGAGGACAAGAAAATTGAAATTCCATTCCGTTCAAGAAGTTGTAGCAAATAAAAATGTCGAGATTCGAGTAGATACAGGAATTACAACATGATAGACCAAATATCTTCTTACATTATAAGATGAAATAACTCTGATCGAGGTTGGAATCGCCAATCTTGACCTATTAACTCAAGTTGAAAATGAAAAAACTAGAAAAAACGATTTAATAGAAAATGAGTTATCATTGATTTATAAGTGCAAAGTTAATATAATTCCATACGTAATGACCTGGTAACGAAATACCACAACAAACATAGTAAAGAGATAGGAATTGAGCCAAAAGTCGAAGTATACATTCAGTCTATTGTACTCAAGAAGACTCTGGGTACACCGAAAAGGCGGACAACAATCTGAGTCTTACGACAGATTCTACCCAGGATCATCGGGTGTAGACAAGAGAAGTAACTATTAGATTATCCATTAAATAAATCTTTTTATACAAATATTTAAGCATAAGACGTTTATTGTTTTAATCAGAGTAATAATAAATACATTGATAACAGATTACTTTGCCTTTCTTTTAAAATGGAACATTTTTAAATAATTGTTTAACCAGGATTTTAATTCTGAAGAAAAGAAAATTCAAGCTAATCATTCCAGTCTATACAAATTCATTGCTCAAGTTTATAAAATCAAGCCTATAAAAATTCATTGCTTTTTAGATATATTAATTATCAGTAGCAAACTTCTTAAAATCATTTCTTTCCTTTAAATTTGCATAAATTTCATCCCATTCTGCTTCTCTTAATTTTATATAATCTATCAAATCAAGATTTCTTCCAAATTTGTTTTCATTTTGTTGACAAAACTGCCTAGCTTTGTTTTTAAAGAATCCTTTATATTTTATTGTTCCCCAAAGTGTTTTCATTCCTTTTTTAGATTTTATTAATTTCTTTATTGATTTAAGTCACTTTCTTAAACTCCTTACTTTATCTTCTAATGAATAATTCCAATAATAAAGGGGGTCATTGCTATTTCCAACAGTGTTCCTTTGAATAACTTCACATCCTTGTTGTAAAAGTTCCCCAACTGCTTTATGCCCCTTTTCATTTAAAATTCTGTTCCTTGCTTCTTCGCTGCTATCAATATTTCTAAGGAATTCTGGACTCCAGAAATACCATCCATCGTTCAATTCCCTTCCTTTCCTGTCACATGCCTTGAGTAAATCTCCAGCGAAGAAGTTCTTCACGTCCTTCTTGTATTCCAGAATGGCTGTCTTATACATTTCAAAGGAGTTGTCTGGACTGAATCTTGGCATCCGGGAGAATATTTGATTTTCAACTTCAACTTCTTCAATACTTTTAATAAACTCGCTGTTTCTTCGTAGAACTTCGTCTGCCAAGAAATTAATTGAATTGTCTTTTGAATTCTCTTCACTAATTATATTCTCTTCCAACTTAATCCTCTTAACAACAGGAGATAGCTCTGGCTCCGTTACTGGAACTGGAGTCTTTTTTAATTCTAAATTTTCATTATTTGTGACTTTTCTACTGGCTTTTACTGTTGGAACTTGGAATTCACTCTTGGAATTAGGCTTCTTTCCTTTATTTTCTTTAGAAATCTTATTTGTCTTCATAGCCATGGGTATTAGAAATAGAAAAGATATGAACTTCATAGGTTAGAGTTCGATTCCACCTGGGTTGAATTTTTTCAAAATCCTGAATTTATAAAGTCATTGTAAGAGATTCTTGAGTAAGGCAAATGCCATTCATAGATCCTTGATAGTCCAAATAGAAAGAAGATGAACTTCATAGGTTAGAGTTCGATTCAACCTGAGTTGAATTTTTGCAAAATCCTGAATTCATAAAGTCATTTTAAGAGATTCTTGAGTAAGGCAAATGCCATCCATCGATCCTTGATAGTCCAAATAGAAAAAAGATGAACTTCATAGGTTAGAGTTCGATTCCATCTGAGTTGAATTTTTGCAAATCTTGAATTTATTAAAACACCACTGGATTCTTGAGTAAGACAAATGCCATCCATCAATCCTTGATAGTTTTCCTCACTTACAATAACGATCAATAAAGGTTCAATATTTATCAAAACAGATTTAATCAAAAACAATTCAATAAATATTGCTTTCAAAATTTATTCTTCTTAGCATCACTTTTCTATAACCTTAATATCACATTATTGATCTCAATTTTTTTAAATCCTTGATGGAGACATTTACTGAAATGCTTTAAAGTGTCCACTCATTTACAATAGATTAAAAATAAGATCAAAGATAAAATAAATATTATTATTAAATTGATTTATACTTGCCAGACCAACGGTATAGCTTTACACAAAAGCCTGTGGTTATGAATCTATGTTCCTAAAAAGAAGGTATTCAAATCTAACTAAACCAATATAACAAGAAATATTCAAGCAAAGCTTGTGCACATAGAAATCCAGTAAGTGCAATATCGTATTTACCTAACAATTGTTTTTCATTTGCTTGCTCATTCAAATTCAGAGTACCTTTCTGCATTTTCTCTATATCAGCATTGATAGAATCTATTTGTTCTAGTTCCTTTTCTATATCTTCTTCCAGTTCAAGTATAGATTTCAAATGATCTTCTTTTTTCTTCAGGTCTTCTAGTATCTGCCCAATATATTCAGGTGTATTTCTTTTCTGAGCCAAATCTTCTCTTTTCTTAAGTAATATTTTATTTAATATTTCTTCTAATTCTTCTTTAGTGATTGTTGAAGCGTTTACACTGCAATAATTCTGTAAACTTTCAATAAAACACTTTTTTTCATTGAACTCTTCTATTTTATTCTTCATATCATTGTATTTAATTTCAAGCTGTTTTAATTTGCTTTGATAACCGTCTTTTGATTTTATTGTTTCTTCCTTTATCTCTTTTAATAAAACAATAGCATCATTCACTTTGATATTGGCCATACGGTCACCATACTCGGACAGGATCTTTAAATTTTCTGATCTAGACATCATGCTCCCTTTTATATAAAGGAGAGAATCAATCTCATCAGATTCCTTATAGATTTTATCATATTCATTCAATAACTTAGGTAAAGTATCACCAGAAGAAGGATAAACATCTAATCCGTTCTGTATAGCCTTTGATAGCTCACCAAATAACTTACTATAAACATTCATTTGCTTTGTACTCTTTTCCTTTTCACTTTTAAGTTTACGTAGCATTTCAAGTTCTTTCAAGTAATTCGTTATATTTGTTGAATCAATTACTAAATTTCTCATCCGAAAGAAATCATTGATTTTTGCGCTTAAATCCACATTTGTATTGTGTAAATCTTCTCTGAGTCTTGTCGCATCAGCTTTTGCTTCAGCTAACAATCTAGCACGGATTTTAGCATATATTTCATTTACTCTTATTCCCATTAAACCTTCAGGGATTCCTTCTACAATACCAGCTGAATGGATGAAAGTGGAAAAAAGTAGAAAAGTATAAAACATAACGGTTTAGAAAATTTTTATTAAAAATTTTTTTAAAAGAATAATTTAAGTATTGAAGATCAGCAAAACCAGGAAAGTTCTTTAAAAAACCTTGATTTAGTTCTAACTAAGTTAAAGCAGGCATAGCAAAGTAAGCGTCTTTTCCTCTATAAAAGAATATAAAATTTTCTTTAAAGTCAAAACAAGAAAGGATACATAACTCAGATCATTTTGAATTATTTTGATCAAAGCTTTAAAAATTCTTTCTATTTGATTCAATTGCTCAGATCATTTTGATCAAAACAAGAAAGGATACATAATTCAATAGCTCAGATTATTTTGATCAAAATAAGAAAGGATTAATGATTCAATAGCTCAGATCATTTTGAAGCCGAGCTTTATTTTTAAATCCTCTTACGTTAAGCCTGTAATTTTTAAAAAATTTATTCCTTCAAAACGATGAAAAATATTTTTCCAGTAGCAGAAAAAACTTTATTTTAACCAACAATTGGTATTAGTAGGCCTGGGGCCAAACCAATTCCAGACCAGCAATTAAAAGAGCCAAACTACATTTCACACCCATGTATTATTTTTAATACAAGACCTAATTGGTTTAGTAAAGAAACTGTTTCTGATTTTGAAAATTTTCACTTTGAAAATCAAAATTAACTTGAATTAAGAAATGAAATTATAAATCTTTATGAAGAAAGAAAAGAAAATCTTCCATTAAATGTTCTCTTGAAAATTCAAGGAGACAAGAATCTTCTTTTAGAGATATTCGACTTTTTAGAAGACAACAAGCTAATAAATTTACAAAGTGAAATGTCAAGTATTTTATTAGAACTAGAAAACCTGGATGAGAAGGAAATCAAGGAAGAAAAATCTTCTTCTTTATTTGAAATTAAAGAGTCAAAGAGATTTAAATCAAAATATATAAGAAGAGAAGCCTTGGATGATAAATGCTACAGCTGTGATAATCAAGCTTTATATTTTACTTCTGATTTGATTTTTATTTGTCAGAATTGCTTTGAATCCAAGAAATATCCAAATGGCTTGTCTTGTAGGAATTTTCTGAGAGGAGAAAGATTCTAAAAATAAATAATGTTGAGATTGAATCATTAATTAAAAAGATAATGCTAAGGGTAGACGCAATTAATGAAATTAAAGCGGAGATTGTAGCAGTGAAGGCTGAACTGGAAGATGAGAGGGAGAATCTGCTGGCAGAATTTAGTAGATCAAATATATCTTGATCCTTTCTGTTAAGCATTTTACCGTTAATAAATTATTTATTCTAATTAAACAGAAATATGCTATTTTATTTAATAAGTTTAATATTGATAAAATATAAATTACAGCCTTATCCTTCAGAAATGTCTGAAGATAGCCATATAGATTGAAATATATTCAATATTAGAATATTATTAACACATAGGGATAGTCAGAAACCTTAGTTATTTTATAAATTGTTTGTTCCTTAATTGGTTCACTTGTTTATAGGTGAATCATCTTGCTATAGCATTTCATCATTCGTAAATTCCAGATTGATAACCTAACTATAAGCGTTTTAATTGTAATAAGCATTTAAAACTTCATTGGCTTATATAGCTCATAGCTCAATAAACCAATGCAAAGCCTAGAATTATGAATAAGATATGATGATTGATCAATAATTAATCGTATTTATAATCCTAGATATAAACATGCTTTTTATGACTTCTATTTCTCAAGAGTTCAATGTACATCTCGACAAAACCAACAGTTTTAATTAATATCTAGATCAATCAAGCTTACAGTATGACAAATTTCATTTATATATTATCATATAACCATCTAAATCCAATAGAATTATCTATGTGAAATTGACAATAAGGTTTTCACCGATCACTCACTAGCTATAGCAATATAGTAAAAATTAATTACTTTTTTACTCTTTAAATCATCTGTTTGTAGCTCGAAAATTCCTTTACAAGTTTTCAAAAATTTATAAGATATAATCGATATTCTTTCCAAAAATATTTGAATGAAAAATCATTTATTGAATTTTAAGTAAAAATCTGCTTAAGATAAATTTTGAAACTGATTAAAACATTTTTTTAAATGTATGGTTCTTATATTTGCTACTTTAATATATTTGAAGCATGGATGTACTGCTATAACTTTCATTCGAGAATCTCTTAACTATCAGTTCAATTTCCATATCAAGATTGTTGATTAAAGAAAAATTTTAGTTTAGCAAATAGTTAATGTCTTGATTTACTGATTGCATCCTTTCGTTATTCCTCCAATACTTATTTTTTAGATTTATTAAATTTGGCGTTTTATTCAATCACTTGAATTCTAAATTATTGATTGATTGATTTATTAAAATCGACTATTTCTTTGTGACTATTCTTAAACTCATAATTTCACCACGATAAATATCAAGTTCTTCTGGTCCGTCGACGTTCAGGTGCTCTCTAGCACCTTAAAGGTACTCCAGGTTGGAGGTTTGCTTCTACCCTCGATTTAATTTGCATTTCAAAAGAGTGTTTCTTACAATCTTGATACCCAATTCCTCCTAGGTCGTCACATATGAAATAATCTTGACTTTACAACAAATGTAATTATTTTTAAAATTGATATTTTGATCGAATTTTAAAATTTTTGACGGAATTGAAAAAATGGATGAAAATAATTATTAGAATCTTCAAATAATTATGTTTGAAAATATAATTAATTGCTGAAGTATTCAAATTGTATATTATTTATCGAATTTGATCTGTTTCAAATGAAAGTTGCTTTGGGTGCTATTTCTACTCTTTCGCTGCAAGTTTTTTTTACTAAGAGCTCTTAATATAATTGACTAAATTTTTACAAGAATGTGAAAGTCATAGAATTGAGTGGTTGAATGCTTACTATAACTGAAATTATTGGTTGTTTTTTCTGATTAAATTGCAGATATTTTTTCTATAAAAGCTTTTAAGAAATTACACCCATGAAAAAGTTGATTGCCTTAGCTAAACTGTTATTCTATTTGAATTCTACTAGAACTGCCACAACGTCTTCTAGAGGCAGAAGTTTAATGAAAAGCTCTATGAAGCATTATAAAGAAAATACACCTTCAAGGTCACGATTCAGGGATGATCAAGAAGCCTTGGATTATTCTAGAAAGAAGATTGATAAAGGACTAACTTACGAGACTTTGAATCTTGCAATTAATCTGCAAGCTTATAATCCGCTTATTGATTCAAAAAATTGTGACACCAAATATGTGGATATTCGGAAAATTTCTGGACAAAGCAATCAAGATGATACGAATGAAGCTATCAAGGGAGATGACTCGACAATCAGAATAAATGATAAGGATTCTGTGGAGCTTGGATTAAAAATTGATGAAACCTTAGTCAAAGAATCATCTCAGAATGATCTTATTGTTGTAGAGGAATGTGATGAACTTCTAGAAAATCATAGTGACAAATATTCACGTTTTCCATTGAATTATGTGCCAATTAAAAGGAGTATTTCTCAAAATATTTCTGAAAATATTTCTAAAATGACTTCTAATATTCACAATAAGAATCGGTCTCAGAAGCACCCTACTTACCGAAAAGAAATCGATGAGTCTAGTATGACACGTATTGGACTCGTTGATTTAAATATCTGCCATTCGAAACATTGCGATGAATTAGACAATAATACATCTCCTCTCAAATCAGAAAGGTTAATTGAAGGCTATTTAAGGGATTCTAAGCCGAATTTTGGTTCGGAGGATTCATTCCCGAGAGATAATTCAATTAAATCTGAATTTAATCAATATCCTCACAATTTAGAGTCTAAGAAGTTGGATTCAAATTTCCGGAACAAACACTATGTTGAGAAATCATTCCATTCTGAAACTTTTAAAAATGGTAATTTATCAAAAAGCACTTCCCATAAGAAGCTCAATCTCTTGTCATCATCTGAGATGCAAAGTGCTGATATAAGAAACTCTTCACTCGAAGCTGATAAATCTTCTCCTTCTGATGATTGTGAGAAGAGTGCTCGACTCCCTTTCAAAGCCATTGATCCTATTCGATCCCAAGACGAAATGGTTTCTGGCATGCAGAATGACCATCTTAATATCATAATTGACGGGCCTACAATCCATGATACCGAAACGATATCGGAGAATACGCCAGAAGGTTTTTTTTCCGGGCTTGATCCGACTATATAACTCTATTGTGAACCATATTATTAATTTCTTTCGCAAATCAGACCAGAATGCAATACATTGAAATATTGAAAATCACCGCTACAAATTTCATTCAGTCAGGTATAGTCATGATTTTTTAATTTATCTATTATCATATAATTTCAAGAAATAGACTCCTATATATGATTGTTGCTTAGTTTGGAACAATCGATGGCTATTAATTTGATTAAATCGAATTTAAAGTTTTTCTCTATTCTTCAGATCAAAAAAAATGAAATGTAAATCTTGGCAACCAGTTTGAGATTTGTATTGTGTTTTGGTTTTTAAATTTCCTAAAGTTGGATACGTTTTATCATCTATTTATCAAGAGCTATACTATCGAAACCTTCTTCTCTCAATTTGTACTGTCCCAATTAAATATCTTCAATAATTAAATTCCTTCGTAAAAGATCTAAAAAAAAGGCAATTTATTTTCACTATATTGCTATAGCTAGTGAGTGATCGGTGAAAACCTTATTGTCAAACGGGTTGCTAAAAACTCCACCCACGAGGGGTGGAGAAAACTTGGCCCAGGCCAAGAAGATCGGAAAAGCACACAACGGATCATTCTAAATTCAGGGCTAGGCCCTATCATACCCTGGCGGGCTGCGATAACTAGGAGCAAAATATATGTTTTATACCCAAAGTGGAATGGCTTTATGTCCATATATATATATACACTTTCTTGAACCATCCGGAATTTTGAAACCAAACGTCACACAGGACTCCCATGTGTCATAAATGTTACAGCTCTATCTCCTAAGTAGTGGCTGCAGACTTGTTTTACAAATTCATAAAAATTTGCACAAGGAGTTAAGAAAGAGATAGACAATCTCTTAATGAAAGCACCAATTTTAAACATTATAAAGTGTTTATTATACTGCAGGACAGTTATGAAGATGCTTTCCTTCCTTGCTCTGGTTTCAAGTCATCTCGGACCATACATTTCCTCTTCGAATTCACTTGTTGGTTCATACTTATCGTCTTCTCTCTCCTTATTCAAATCAATTATTTCAATCTTATCTTTTGTTACTTTCAATTCCAATTCATGATTTTTCACTTTTTGCTTCTTCTTCGTGTTCGTAAATGATCTAATTTTGATATACTAATCTTCTTTTTGGATGATTAATAAGCATCAATAAAGGTAAAAGAAAGCGAAACAGCTTGCAGCAACTGTGCGTCTACTTAAGGAAATTTTGACCATCTGCCAGGGCATTTGGGAGAAATCCCAAGCCCACTCTTTCGATTAACCCCTTTTTACCCATGCTGCACACCCCATCTTCCCTTCTTTCGGGGTTTTAATTTTTATGGAGATGCTGTGGCGTTCCGGCAATAAATATTATTGTTTTATTCTTTTAGTTGCTATCTCAAATTTTAAATAAATCTTTGAATCAAAATTCTGGAGAAAGGCGTTTAAAGCTTTGATTTGGATCATATCAAGATTATTTATTTTTTTAACTTCTTCTAACAAGTACAGAGACTCTGTGTTTAAGCATGACTCGATGCTTTCGTCGAGTATATTAGCACAGCTAATATTTTCAAGAATTCATTTATCATGATTGGTACAGTTCTTATTGCATGTCGTACTATGAACAGAGGCATTTAAAAGAGCTGTTATATTCAGAAAATATCTTAATGGTTATTTGTCGTTTTCCTGGACAGGTAGAAGCTGTGGAAAGTTGTTTAATAAAGCTGCTCTGCCCTGTAAATTCTAGCAGCCTATATCGAGGACGCAGACGACCATATGTGACGACCTAGGAGGAATTGGGTATCAAGATTGTAAGAAACACTCTTTTGAAATGCAAATTAAATCGAGGGTAGAAGCAAACCTCCAACCTGGAGTACCTTTAAGGTGCTAGAGAGCACCTGAACGTCGACGGACCAGAAGAACTTGATATTTATCGTGGTGAAGTTATGAGTTTAAGAATAGTCACAAAGAAATAGTCGATTTTAATAAATCAATCAATCAATAATTTAGAATTCAAGTGATTGAATAAAACGCCAAATTTAATAAATCTAAAAAATAAGTATTGGAGGAATAACGAAAGGATGCAATCAGTAAATCAAGACATTAACTATTTGCTAAACTAAAATTTTTCTTTAATCAACAATCTTGATATGGAAATTGAACTGATAGTTAAGAGATTCTCGAATGAAAGTTATAGCAGTACATCCATGCTTCAAATATATTAAAGTAGCAAATATAAGAACCATACATTTAAAAAAATGTTTTAATCAGTTTCAAAATTTATCTTAAGCAGATTTTTACTTAAAATTCAATAAATGATTTTTCATTCAAATATTTTTGGAAAGAATATCGATTATATCTTATAAATTTTTGAAAACTTGTAAATGAATTTTCGAGCTACAAACAGATGATTAAAAGAGTAAAAAAAGGAATTAATTTTCACTATATTGCTATAGCTAGTGAGTGATTGGTGAAAACCTTATTGTCAAACGGGTTTCTAAAAACTCCACCCACGAGGGATGGAGGAAACTTGGCCCAGGCAAGATCGGAAAAACACACAACGGATCATTCTAAATTCAGGGCTAGGCCCTATCATACCCTGGCGGGCTTCGATAATTAGGAGCAACATATATGTTTTATACCCAAAGTGGAATGGCTTTATGTCCATATATATATAATTACGTTTTTGGAGAGTGTTGTACCGGCTGCGCCAATTGAAAAATCCGACAACGGTTTTTTAGGAATAATATAATTCTTTATTAAACAAAAAAACACGTCTTCTCGGCTTCGTGTACAAAATAACTCTACTTATGCTAGTGGTTAAATCTATAAGGAAACCTCGCACTTGCTTCTATCTCATGGTCTGTTTATGGAGGGTCTCTTTTGCATTCCTTGTTTATGTTTATCTTATCTTGCCTGCTATGATTCTATTTAGAGAAAGTGCGTCTGCGATGTTGACATGCTGTATGATACTTTGACCTGCCATCTATGTAGGGGTCTCTTTTGATAGTTGCATTCTTTGTTTATGCTTATCTTATCTTGCCTGCTATGATTCTATTAAGAGAAAGTGCGTCTGCGATGTTGACATGCTGTATGATAAGCGTGAGTGTGGACATGAGAGATCTGCGTGATCTGGATATGTCACTTCCCCATCCCTTAGAAATTGGCTTGTCCTCAAGCGCTCAGTATAGGGTATAACTGTAAGTCGTTGGTGTTTTCTGCGGTTGTTTTTTCTTCATCTTCGACGTGTGGTGTCGTTGCTGCACTATTCTTATATTTGATTGTTATTTGTTTTGGTAAATTTTTGAATTTGAACAAAGAATAGCTTATTATTACTATTGACAATACTGTCACTAATGTTAAGCTTATGATTAACAAGGTATTATTTGTTTTTGTATGTTCTCTTATGAGTTCTTTAGTTTCTAAGAATGCTAACGGCTCTGTTTTAGTTATATTATTACTTATATAAATGGTTTGCGTAAAGTCTGATATTACATTTGAAATCTGGATATCTTCTAATTGAACAGAACAATTGGTTGCTTTGATAATGTTGTTTCCTAAAATTTCGACTTGTTGTGGTATACAGCTTTGATTAAGTGTGGTTTTAGGTAGGTTCCAAGTTAATATTACATTTGGTTCTATGAAATTTATTTCATAATTTTTTCTTGTTTTAGTATATTTACATTCAACTTTTATTTGTTTTAAAATACCGTTTATGCATTCGTTTGCTATTAGTTTCTTATTTGTTGCTGAATAAGTGTTATTTTTGTGTAAATAATATTTATCACTAATAGTTAGCCCTAGTTCGGTTAAAATATTTTTTTTCTCATCTGGATATGGTATTATTGAATACAAAGTTTCTTGTGACAGAGTTTTTGGTATATGTGATATTATTATAATTTCATTTGTTGTGGATTTTATCCAAGTTGATGTTTTTATATTTAACAATTTTTCTGAATCAACATTTAACAAATTATCATGTTTTAGTAGTTTTGGGTTAAAAATTCCCAATCTGGATAGTTGCATCCCTAATTCGATATCTTCGATGTATTCAGTGAATTGTTGTAAGTTAAACATTAATAAACTTAATTTTGTGTTCTGTTGTGATATTTCTGTCATGCTGTCCATTACTTGTATGCCATGATTGACTGCTTCTATGACTTTGTTTAGTTCGTTTACCTGTATGCTATTAGCTTCTAAATCATCAATTTTTTCAGTAAGTTCTGTTTTGTCGTCTTCAGTTAATGTGCCAAATAAATATTTGTAACCTTTTCCTACTACATTTAGGAGTCCTCGTTTCTGTCTTTTGATTATCTTTATTCCGTTCATTTCTCTATGAAGTTTTTCTACTAGATATTCTATTTGGGGTAGAACACTAAAATCATGTGTCTGAGATATTAAATCTTTTTCAGTATTTTCGGTTTTTGTTAAGTTTACTGTTAGGCAATGGTATTCGAAATCTGAGGGTATGCTCAATGAGCCTGTTTTAAATAAAACGAACCCGTTTTGTGCTTTTACGTGGTTTACTTCTATATTTTGGGTGTTACTCTGAGTTACGGCTAGCGTTAATATTATAATTATTAGCAGGTGGACTGGTAGATGGATCTTCCGTAGTTGACCTAAAATTATTGTTATATTTATTTATGTTTATTTTCTTTTTCTTTTTAAATTTAGTTTTATAATGTATGATTCTTCGGCCTTTATTTGTTTCTTCGAAATGTTTGCTGTCTAATTGTTTTATTATGCCTGTTTTCCTGAATGGATTTGTTGTTTTTGATTTGATAAGTGGCATTTCTCTATAGTTTGTATCTACTTCGTAAGTTTTTCTGTTTTCATTTAGCTTATTGATCTTTTTAATTTTTTTCAACTGGGTATTGTATGCTGGTGATCCGGCATAGATAAAGATATCTGCTGGTGTTCTACCAGTAGTGCTATGTATTGTTTTATGATTATAAGTGTAAAGTATTATTTCGAGTTTGGTTAACTTATTTTCTTCGTTTGTGTCCGAATTGATTATTCTTAGTTTTTCGTTGATTGTTTTATGAAACCGCTCTACGTCTGATATTCCGTTCTTGCTTGTTGTGATTTGAATTTTAACATTTTCTGAATCTAACCAAATTTTTAATGCTGTACTCATGAAAGCTGAGTCTTTGTCTGCTTTTATTTCTAATGGTTTTCCCATTTCGTTGAATATTTTTAATAATGCTCGTTTTGCTTCTAACCAATCTTTACCATGTATTTCTATTAATGTAGCATATTTTGAGTATACGTCTATGCATGATAAAAATTGCTTATTATTGATCATATAAAAATCTATAACGTATTTTTCTCTAGGGTTGAAAATCTCAGGTGTTATTTCATAATGAAATTTTGTGTCCCTGTGTTCCACTTTTGACGTATTACAGATTTGGCATTCGTTAATCATGTTTTGTATTAGTTTCTGGTAATCCGGGAAATAATATTTTTCTTTAAACGTTACTATAGTTTTTCCTATTCCTGGATGTAAAAGTTTTATATGGTCGTTTAATATGGTCTGTTTCAATTCTGAATAAGTTTGGATATCTCTTAATTTTTTTGTGGTTCTCATAATTTTTATCGGACAATCTCTTTGTATTATTTCTAAATAAGCTTTTTGGAATATTGTGTAGTCACCTTCATGTGGGAAGTATATAACGCTGGGTTTTGCACAAAGATATTCTTTTATGATCTCTTCTGCTTTTTCCGGTGTCATTTCTATGTAAGTTATTATAATCTTAGTTTTGTGAAAATAGCTAATTTTCTTTATTTCTTCGGTATTTGCTTTTATAAATTCTATTTGATGATTAAAATTATTCAATGGTTTTTCTGTGATAGGAATACAATTTTGATTATCCTCGTTTGCGCTATGCATTGTTGCTACTATGCTATCTTGAGCATTCCCCATGAAATTTTCTTCTATGTTATTTTCTTCAGTTTTAATTCGTGAAAGTGCATCAGCTACATAGTTTTCTTTGCCTGGTATGTATTTTATTTCATAATCGAATTCGTTGAGTCTTATTTTCCACCTTTGTAACTTCATGTTTGGCTCTTTTATGTTATTTAGCCATATGAGAGGTTTGTGATCGCTAAGTATTTCAAAATTTCTACCAAATAAATATGATCTGAAATTTTTGGTTGCCCATATTATTGCTAATAATTCTTTTTCTATTGCTGAGTAATTTATCTCGTGCTCGTTCAAAGTTCTGCTAGCATAACATATTGGTTTGTGATCCTGTGATAATACTGCTCCTAATGCATAATTACTTGCGTCTGTAGTAAGTGAGAATTTTTTCTTGAAATCCGGATATACCAATATTGGGTCGGATACTATGAGTAACTTTAATTTCTCGAAGGCTTCTATGTATGTTTCATCTTTTTCATTTACTTTTGATCCTTTTTTTAGCTTTATGGTCATTGGCTTCGCAACTTTGGCGAAATCTGGGATGAACTTCCTGTAAAATCCGCATAATCCGAGGAATCTTTTGATTTCTTTGGGAGTCTTAGGAATTGGAAATTCCTTAACGGCTTTTATTTTGATTGGATTAGGTTTTATTCCTTCTGTTGTTATTATGTGTCCTAGAAATTCAGTTTCTTTTTTCATGAATTCACACTTTACTAGTTGTAGTTTTAGATTTGCTTCTCTGAGCTTTCCAAAGACTTTCTTTAATGCTAATATGTGTTCTTCCAATGAAGTGGAATACACTATTATGTCATCCATGTAAACTAGACAATGTTTGTGAATTAAGTCTCCCAGAAGATTATTCATGCACCGTTGAAAGGTTGCTGGTGCATTTTTCAAGCCAAATGGCATTCGTGTGTATTCGAAATGTCCCGCTTTGGTTGAGAATGCTGTTTTCGCGATTGATTGTTCGTCCATCTGAATTTGGTGAAATCCTTTGGCTAAATCGATTGTGGTGAAATATTGACATTTTCCGAGTTTGTCCAATATTTCATCCATTACAGGTATAGGAAACTTATCGCTAATTGTTTTTTCGTTAAGGCCGCGATAGTCGACGACAATTCTATATTTTTTCTCTCCGGATGCATCTTCTTTTTTTTGTACGACCCAGATAGGAGAACAATAAGGTGAATTAGATGGTCGAATAATGCCTTGGTGCATCATTTCTTTCATTTGCTTTTCAACTTCTTGGTCATAGCTTTGTGGATATTTATAAGGTTTTCGATAACAAGGGTCCTCATTCTTTGTATTGATAACGTGTTTTACAGTATTTGTGAAAGTCAAATTGTCACTCTCATTATACTGAATATCGTTAAATTCGAACAAAACTCTTGTTAACTTGGATTTTTCCTCTTTATTTAGATGTTCTAATCTAAATTGGTTACTTTCCACTAATTCATTTTCCAATGCGTATGCTGTATGTATATCTTGTATTAGTGGTGGGTCTTCATATTCTTCTTCTTTAGTTTCGTTTTCATATTCTTCTTTCTTATTTTCGTTACTATATTCTTTTTTCCTATTTTCGTTTTCATATTCTTTTTTCTTATTTTCGTTAACATATTCTTTTTTCTGATTTTCGTTATTATACTTAAATAAAAATTGGAAATTATTAAGTCGAACAAACTCATCCTCGTAATTGATCTCGCTTTTACAATCCTTAAGGAACGTTCGGCCTAAGAGGATGTCAAAATTTTTTGAAAAATTATGTATGTAAAACTTCTGATCTGTAGGACAAAGCTTGCTAGGGGCTAAAGATATGCTAGTATTTAATTGTACTTCCCCACATATGGTGTGACAAGTAATATTTTCTGTGGAAGTTTCGTAGTTAAGGAAATTTTTATTCATTAAATTTACTGATGACCCTGTGTCTATTAGGCATCGCATTCGTATGTTATTCAAAATTATGTTTATGAATGGGGTTTTGGATTCCTTTCCGAGGCTGTTTGATGAAAATTTGCCTCCCAATCCATTTTTGATTGACCACTGTTACTGGGTCGTTGTCTTTTTATGGGTTGGTTAGGTGGTCTATTATTATTATTATTTGATTGGTAATTCATAGGGTTGTGTATTCTGCCCTGATTTAATTTTTGCTGAAATTCATTATACAATGGTTCGTTAACCATTGGTTCATTTTGGGGATACTGATTCCTATTAAAATTTTGCTGACTTCTAAAATTCTGATTATAATTGGGATTACAATTTTGCTGACTTCTAAAATTCTGATTATAATTGGGATTAAAATTTTGTTGACTCCTAAAATTCTGATTGTAATTGGGGTTAAAATTTTGTTGACTCCTAAAATTCTGATTGTAATTGGGGTTACAATTTTGATAAGTTCTTGGGTTCTGATTATAATTTTTATTGTAATATGTATTATTTATTTTTTCAGGAATGCGGTCCTCGTACAACCCTAATTCTTGGGCTACCGCTTTCAGTTTGTCAGTTGTGGATATGTCGTATCTTGCTAACTGCATATATAATCTGTCCGGTAGTCTCTTATTTATGACGTCCCTAACTGTATTATTTAATGCATTAGTATACAATGTTTTATTTTCTAGGTTATTTTCTAGTGCTAATTTATTAGTTATTACATGTGATTTGTGCTCGAGTTCTTCGAGGAACTTACGAATACTTCCTCCATAATATGTGTTGTACACTCTTCTGAGGAGTTCCTCACAAGGTGTTTGAGTTTTGTAAGTGGAGATGAGGATGCTCCGTAGTGTTGCCCAGTCTCCCGGTGAGTGTCTGAATGATGTTCTCATCGCGTCGCCATACAACTGCATCTGGATTGCGCTGTACAGTATGAGGATTTGGCGCGCATCACTGGTTGGGTAGAGTCGCATGATGAGATCAATCCGTTCGATAAAGTTGCCCAGATCGTCCATTTCTCCACCGAAGATGGGTGCTTGGCGGATTTGCCCGAGTGCCTGGTTTAATGATTCTGACATCGTTTTGTTGTAGATTTAATTCCTTTTTTTTTTTTTTTTTTTGTTGTTTTGTTCACTTTTTAGAAAAAAAAGTTTTTCAAGGATCACGGGGTCCTTATGCGGATAACAGTTTCGCGAAACACTAGTACGTTTTCCTGAATGGAATAAAACGACGTTTCACAAAGTTAATCTGTTATCCTACCGGCTGCGCCAATTACGTTTTTGGAGAGTGTTGTACCGGCTGCGCCAATTGAAAAATCCGACAACGGTTTTTTAGGAATAATATAATTCTTTATTAAACAAAAAAACACGTCTTCTCGGCTTCGTGTACAAAATAACTCTACTTATGCTAGTGGTTAAATCTATAAGGAAACCTCGCACTTGCTTCTATCTCATGGTCTGTTTATGGAGGGTCTCTTTTGCATTCCTTGTTTATGTTTATCTTATCTTGCCTGCTATGATTCTATTTAGAGAAAGTGCGTCTGCGATGTTGACATGCTGTATGATACTTTGACCTGCCATCTATGTAGGGGTCTCTTTTGATAGTTGCATTCTTTGTTTATGCTTATCTTATCTTGCCTGCTATGATTCTATTAAGAGAAAGTGCGTCTGCGATGTTGACATGCTGTATGATAAGCGTGAGTGTGGACATGAGAGATCTGCGTGATCTGGATATGTCACTATATACACTTTCGACAACCATCCGGAATTTTGAAAACAAACGTCACAAAGGACTCCCATGTGTCATAAATGTTACAGCTCTATCTCCTAAGTAGTGGCTGCAGACTTGTTTTACAAATTCATAAAAATTTGCACAAGGAGTTAAGAAAGAGATAGACAATCTCTTAATGAAAGCACCAATTTTAAACATTATAAAGTGTTTATTATACTGCAGGACAGTTATGAAAGTGCTTTCCTTCCTTGCTCTGGTTTAAAGTCATCTCGGACCATACATTTCCTCTTCGAATTCACTTGTTGGTTCATACTTATCGTCTTCTCTCTCCTTATTCAAATCAATTATTTCAATCTTATCTTTTGTTACTTTCAATTCCAATTCATGATTTTTCACTTTTTGCTTCTTCTTC